>APFE031653918.1:186046-214520 GCA_000404065.3 Pinus taeda
TTTCGAGAGGAATCCAGATCTGGTATTTGTTTTTGTAAATTTTGTACCAAATGTTTCAGATCTGATCTGAAAAGTCGCCGCCCAAAAAAAAAATCCTTCAAAAAAATTGAGACTGAAATATGCATGAAACCCTCATTCCCATGGAATCGTAACCTGCTCTGATACCACTGATCCGGATCTTGGGAGGAGGCCCCCAAGATCTAAAAACTTGCAATGGATCTTGGGGGAAAGACCCCAAGATCTGAAAATTTGAAATTACCAGAAGAAAAAAATGAGAATGCCCAATAAACAAAACCACAAAGAAACTTTTTATTAAAACCAAAGTGGAAATAAACCAGATAAGGCAATGGTAGCTTATCTCTGAGAAGAGATGTGTGGCTACATGCCTCTGAACTGTAAAGGCTACATTGTGGCGGACAATCTGTCCTTTTACAAAATGTGACTTGTTACTTATAGTATTTTCCAGTTACAATACCACGGGTCAATTCCATGGGTGAATGAATACCATGGGTGGATTTTACAATACCATGGGCGGATGCCATTTACAATACCATGGGTAAATTCCATGGGTCAATGAATAATATGGGTGGATGAGTACCATGGGTTGATGCCATTTTCCATTCGGATCAGCTTACGACTTATCTTCCCTTGCCTTCTCAGCCCATGGTGCGGTTTTAGTGAGTAGTGGGGTCATACCTTGCTCACTGACAAGCTCAACCACACTATCGCTATCCTCTACTCCCTTAAGCCTAGCACATGGTGTAATATTAGTCAGCAAGCTCATCACGTTGTCCCTTTCTCTTGTCCACTACACCAGACCCTAAAGATCCCCTCCTTATAGTGCAGGACATAGTTTTAGTTGATAGTGATTCCTTCCTCAATCACTATTGAGATTAATTATGCCATCCTTAACAAGCCTTCCTCTTTCTTCCCTCACACATAACTATCACAAGAAACTTCTTCGATGAGAAAATTAGGGATGGAATAGATGATTTCAAGGCTTATTTTTCCTTGTCATGAGTGAAATTCCTCGACAAGTGTACCATCTCAACATGACAAGGAGATGCTCAAGAAATATGTCAAGAAAAAGACATAAATAAACACTTGCAGAGAAGGAGCACAAGGAAGAACCATCATGAATACATGAATCAAATCTTGGACCATGATGAAATGAATACATTGCATGATAACTCAGAAGGTCTCGATGTTGATCCAAGACCCTTTGGAAGGTGGAGATGAAGAACAAAGTAGATCTCTCATGAAGATTGAAGACATAGCATCAAGAGAACAACTTGAAATTGCCACATCATCATGAAGTTCCATGTCATCAATGCCAAGTCATGGATTGTACAAGTGTCATAAAAATGTCATATGTGTCAATGTGTCTTTCCACATAATGTGGAATGTAATGATGTTTATCAAAAGGAAAATGACAAAATGTGATGTGTGGAAGTCCAAGAGTCATATATGGACAAAAAAGTCTTATAGAAGTTCAAAGGTCATTTATGATTCAAAGAGTCATGAGGGTAGTTAAAGAGTTATAGGGGATATGAAAGGTCATTCCTCTTGTTATAATGAAACCTTGTAACTCAAGTAAAGGGATTTTTGAGGCTTAGGCTTTGGAGATCTAACCTTGGCTTCTTCAACTTGGTATAGGAGAGAATATTATTCTTTGGAGAAGCAATAAGTGACTTAATGTTCCACCACTGGAGCTAGTGCCTCACACATTGTAGTTGTGTATTTGGATCTTTCACATAATAATTAAAGCTCATTGAGGTAACACATTTTCATGCATGTATCTTGAACATTGTAAGACTATTCTTTAGATTTTTGTGGTATATGTTATGTTCATATCTACTAAATAAATCGAACTGCTTCATTGGCTTTAGTGATCATCTTGTTGAATGTGTGTTGTATTTGCTTTAATGATTGTTGCGTATAAGTGAATTAATTTTCTAGATAACTAATGAATCTTTCATTTCTCTCATGTGCCTATCTTAGGATAGTACTATTACTTTCCTTCTAGAGACTCATTCTTGTCTCCCCTCTCGTGAAGGCCTCCTTTTACACATTGCAAGTAGTGTTTCACAACATCAACTTACTTGTTTATTCAAAGGTTGTGCGTATAATCTTTTATGTTATTCATTGAAACCAAGGCAAACATTGAGTTATGGTGGTCAGGTCGATACTTCAGATGGGGCTCCTACTCCAAATAGTGTGAGGTCTAATTGGGAATTCACATCAGGGATACCCCCCGTATGTTGGTGGTATCCAGCACCATCAACATTTTGGCGCTAGAAGGAGGGCTAGATGACAAGTTGTGCTCGTTGAGTCCATTTTGGATCTCTTACCTTAAATGGCTCTTTCCCAAATCATAATCCTAGGATTTTTTTCCAAGGAGCTTGATCACCGTTTCCGTAGAAATTGTTCATAATTTGTCTCAATTTAAGTTTGATGGTGAGGGTGAACTAACTCTCCTTGAACATGTGTTTCAGTTTGCCTATTTTTTTTTCTTTCGAATGGAATACATTGTAAAGATGCCATGGCCATATTGTTCACCCTCACATTTGAAGGTTGAAGCAAGAAATGGTGTCATACATTACCAGTTGCTTATATCCATCAACTTGAGCATCTTGTTAAGGAGTTTCATGAAGCCCTTAACAAGAATGATTATCAATATGTATGTGATAGAATCGATCAACTTAGAATCAAGTCAGGTGAATATTTAGAGGGTTTGCTTAATCTATTTCTTCACCTTTGTTGTGATTTTCCTAAAGAATATTTTGACTATAATTTTATCACCAAAAGTTTCAAAGAGTGATTCTTCTCTCCGTTAAATATTTCGGATCTGAACCCCCAGATGATTTTTCTCTTCTAACTTACATTGATCATGAGAAATCCCAAATCTATGACGAAGAACATATTATTCCTTTTATTCCTTGTCTTCCTCCTTTTCCAGTACCAATTTAGGTGCCTCCTTATGATGATGTTGAAGTTGGTAAATCTGTAAATCAAATTATTGATCTATCTTCTCCACCTTTGGCTATTTCCCATGACTTATATCTAATGGAGGAATGTAACCACCCCCTCCCATATTTACTTAATTTCACTAGCCAGTTAAGTTAAACATGAGAGGAAAAGTTACTATGTCATGACCCAACCTCTAAGCTCTAATTAATGAAGTGGGGCCTACAAACTGACAACTCGCTGATCCCCAAAAAGATCTTTAATTGAAATGTGATTTTTTTACTGTTAGAAAGTGTTAATGTGTGATTTAAAAACACCATTAAATACATAAGCATGAAGAAATGTTAAGAAATTTTGCAGCATATTATAACAGAAAACCATGAGAAGAAAAGTGACGCAAGAGATTGATAACGAAGTTCGGCTATCTCAAAGCCTACATCTCTGAGCCCAGTCTTCAGCGAGGAGGCCTTTATATTAGAAATTAAAAGCCAAAAAAATACATCAAAGCTACATCAACAAGATCCCTGCTTGGTCTAATTGTGTTTTGCTTGACCTCAGAAATTCGACGGAACCGACGGGTAAAAAAAGACCTCTTATAGCTCTCGAAATAAACCTACAAAATTCTGCCTCCAAATCTCCAAAACTACACTAAAACTCTTCTGTGGTGCACAAAATGTCACAACTCCCGTTTTCATGGCATTACCTTACATGTATATGTAGTGTTGGCGACTAACCACATATAACAAACATAGCAATGTATTAATTACATATCGCGTTGTTATAAAACCCACTCTATGTATAACATATTCGTTATAACCCAAAAGCCCATATATAGCATTACACATAGTTTTCGGTGCAATGAAAACTATACATATAACATTCGTACATAACAAATCGTGGCTTAAATCGTTGAACTGCATAGCATAGCGGTGGTATTACATTGGAGCTCGTGGCCTGTGAACACGGTGATGTCAAACTATGCCTTATCTCTTTGCGGTCACAGTGGAGTGGTGGAACCCGTGGCATATAACGTTACAACCACATTAATTATTTTCGCATGTGAGCACGTTGATATAACGTTTTTAACACCGACAATTCTGCGACCGTGAAGCTGACCTCAACCGTGGCTTATTTCGTAACCACAACTCCGACGGTTTTGGCTTGTGTTGACTCCGCACTATATTGTTATATCGCAAACTGTGTTTAATACATAGTTTTAATTTACAGCGTTAACATATGCAATTTATATGGTTCTCAACCATATGCAATGTGCCCATATACGTTCAACATAGGTTCTCAACCCACCATATATTATATCTGTTTAACCATGTAATATGTATACATTTGCCTTACGAAACTTTAATAACATTAACCCCCACCGGCAATGGTTTTTAAACTTATATCCATTTGCCATTCCGCTATATAGTTTGTGCATAGGTTTTTAGTTAATAAATCAAATGCGCATATTTTGGATTTTGATTTTCAGAATGAAATTTTTAATGTATGGGTTAATATATGGTATGTGGTTTAAAGTTTGCGCTCGGTATTTAATATACCACATATTATATATGTTTTATAAACCATGTGTTTGTGCATAAGACTTGATACCTTCATCATCTAATGAAGATCTGCACTTATACTGGAGATGACCTTGACCTGTTTACTATGAATGTCATGTCATGTGTTGAACAGTAAAAATGCGACATTCACTGATTCGTCACAAACTTTAACAAGAAGTTTCTCATTCATCAGGAGTCCAAATGCACTCGTTCAAGTTGTGTTGGAGTCGTTTCTGCAAGCTTTACGCAACGGCATTGCTTCCACTCAAATCCAGTAACTTTTACTTTTAGGTTTTTTCTAGATCCTTGATCATCCATTGATCAATTTTGGATCACTCACAACATCCCTCGAGGATACACAACACTCAGAGGCCAAAGGACCACCCTAGGTGACCAAAGCCTGAGTTGCAGCTCTTTTTCACTAACCTAGACTCCCATCTGCATGTATGATAAGGTATGGGTGTGGTTATAGGCCTCCAACCGCATGCATAACACTGCCTCCATGTGGTTGTGACCCAACTTTCCCAGTTCAAAGGGTCTGGTCCCGAGATCTAAGCCACAATTCCAGGCCAGCCTCCAAAAAATTGCCCGTAACTACCCGAGACTTTCTAGAATCACAATAGACATGACAACAAAGATAAAAAATCAAACTTGGAGGAAGAACTTGACCTACACTGCCTAGAACACATTGGAAATTTATTCAAACACATGGAAAACATCTAAGCTACAAGTCATGAATGCATATTTGACCATAATACTCTGAAATTCATCTGAGAAACACCAAAAATTCCCTATACCCTCTCCACATAGTTGCAACAATTCTATTAGTCCATATGTTAGCGCTCCTTAGTTTCCCAAGGCTGAGAAAGGAAACCAAAGAGGTAACCACAGACCAAATTTTAACTTGGTAGCTAGCCCTGCAAAGAGGGCTCTCTCTAAAATCAACCTCACAGCGAATGAAAGTGACTGGAGAACATTAGGGTTTTAGGCTAGGTATCATCTTTGTAGGGTTTTGGTGTAGGTTTTGCTAGATAAGAAGCACTAGGTTTAGGAACTAGGCCAAATAGGTCAAAAGATTAGTTGCAGACATAGAATGAGGCAAGGTAGGTGTAATCAGTGACTTAAATGGTTTGTCATTGTAGTATGGTAATGAGGAAAGAAGGAGTAAAATGAGCATACATGTATGAATTCAGTTGTTTCAGGGGAAACACTTATATGACAATCTTAGACAAAAAACAAAGCATTCTAGATAATGTATTTTGTTTAACAACCTAAAGAGATAATAATGAAAAGAAATAGAGATGGTTTCCAAAAAAATTTAAAATCAAATGCATAAGAAACACTGGAGAAAACAGTTCCACTGACAACAACACATGAATCCCACAATAATAGCTGCAACTATATGTTATTTCTCTCCAAAAAGTCAAGTACACTAGTTGAGAACTGTATGAGCTTAAATTATCCAACCCTCTCTTTGACTTAATTGTGACTACATATAGATGAAAAACAACATTTCCCCTCTGAGGGTTCGAATCCTCCTTCATAGGAACTGATTACTTGACATTCTTTAACCACAACCAAAAACTAGGGGAGTTAGCAACCACTTCCCCTATTAAACTAATTGATTCTCAAAGCATTTATCACAAGGTTTTTCACAATGGTAACACCTAATACACTAATTTACATCAGATAAGTTCAAGTTACAATCATTTACATCAACCCTACTTGACCTTTACCATTTACATGCAGTAAAATCACTTAATTATCATAAGCGCAACAAATATTTGAAGAAGCGCAACAACACTTTGGATGATGATTTGGAGGTCTTCTAGGATGTGTTTTCTGCTACGAAATGCATGGATGGAAAGATCAAGATGTCCTCTACACCATGGATTCACTAAGCCAAGAAAAAGCCTCCATATAACCCTTTCAAAATTGACTTGAAGACAAACTATCAAAAAGTGCAGTGAGTGCACTGAAAAAGTGGCAGAAAGGTGAAAATTTGGCACTTTCTGACCATTTACTGAAAATTTAAGACTTTTCAAGTGTGTCAAAGTACTTTTCTGAAATCCTTATGCTCTAAGCTACCTCCAAATTCTTGAAATTATGCATTTGGACCTCCTTAGAAAAAGCGTAGCAAGTACCCACTGCATTTATGTAGACTACTTTTCCCTGTGTGCATCAAAAACTCAAAATTTTCAAACATTTGCCTCCTTTCTTTGATTTTTTCCTTGTGCTTAGGCTACCAAAGATGCATCTACCAAGAGATCAAGGTTATCCCTCTTCTTAAGTTCTCTATGACACTTTTAAGTTTGTTCTTCATGTTTCTAACTTTAATTTTGCAGATCATGTTTCTAGCATAGTAGTGTCGTGCAATATTTATTTGCATTTTGGTATCCTTGTTTGCTTTATACAATAGCTTCTCCAAGTGGTCATTTACCCTCTCAAGAAAATTTTCCTTGTATTTCTCAAGTTTGGCAACTATGGTGTCACCTATATCTTTGTGGGCTTGAGGAGGAGATGGATCTTTTACATGCTTTTCTTCCCACTGCTCTAGTTTTGGGTCTCCTTCGTTGTACCTTGATGTCCTTGTCTTCCAATTGATCAACATCAATGATTGCTTTACGTTTATCCTTTGCTTCCAAAACACCTGATTTTCTATATGATGGAGGGTCTTCTTGTGCTTTGTTTTTCCGCACTAGGCTTAGTTTCAATTTTCTATTCTCTTGCTTCAAGAAAGCCACCATGAAATTAGCTTTGGCAAGGTCATCTTTTAGCTCCCTAATTTGTGCCTCTTTCTCCTTGATTGTGTCTTTTGTTGTCTTATTTCCATGGTGTTCTACTAGGTCAGTCATCTCTCTTTCAGGAGGCACCTCTTCATGATGTTGTAAAGGTGAGTCATCTATGTCTCTAGGTGATTCCATCATGGTTTCAATTTGAATTGTTTCTTCACCCACAACCTCCTTAGGTAGTCTCTTAACCTGAGACCTAGTTCTAGGTTTAGGTTTAGGCATCTCCTCTTCTATCTCAAGAAAAAAAATCAACCTCTTACCTCTCTTGTAGGTCTTTGAAAGCTATTCTCTAGGCTGAGTTTTTGTCACTGATGGCATGCTGGATGATCCCACTCCTTGTGGCCTTGAGGGTGGTGAAGGAGTGCTCTCACTATTTGGCTAACTTGAAATAGGAATAAGAGCAGCTAACTCTAAGAAACTTATCCCTCTTCTTAAGTTTATTTATGGCACTTTTAAGTTTGTTCTTCATGTTTTTAACTTTAATTTTGCAAATCATGTTTCTAGCATAGTAGAGTCTTGCCATATTTATTTGCATTTTGGTATCCTTGTTGCTTTATACAATAGCTTCTCCAAATGTTCGTTTACCCTCTCAAGAAAATTTTCCTTGTATTTCTCAAGTTCGGCAGCTATGGTGTCACCTATATCTTTGTGGGCTTGAGGAGGAGATGGATCTTTTACATGCTTTTCATTTCTTCCCACTGCTCTAGTTTTGGGTCTCCTTGGTTCTACCTTGATGTCCTTGTCTTCCAACTGATCCACATCAATGATTGCTTTACATTTGTCCTTTGCTTCCAAAACACCTGATTTTCTATATGATGGAGGGTCTTCTTGTGCTTTGTTTTTCCACACTAGGCTTAGTTTCAATTTTCTATTCTCTTACTTCAAGAAAGCCACCATGAAATTAGCTTTGGCAAGGTCATCTTTTAGCTCCCTGATTTGTGCCTCTTTCTCCTTGATTGTGTCTTTTGTTGTCTTATCTCCATGGTGTTTTGCTAGGTCAATCATCTCTCTTTCAGGAGGCACCTCTTCATGATTTTGTAAAGGTGAGTCATCTATGTCTCTAGGTGATTCCATCATGGTTTCAATTTGAATTGTTTCTTCACCCACAACCTCCTTAGGTAGTCTCTTAGCCTGAGACCTAGTTCTAGGTTTAGGTTTAGGCATCTCCTCTTCTATCTCAAGAGAAAAAATCAACCTCTTACCTCTCTTGTAGGTCTTTGAAAGTTATTCTCTAGGCTGAGTTTTTGTCACTGATGGCATGCTGGATGATCCCACTCCTTGTGGCCTAGAGGGTGGTGAAGGAGTGCTCTCACTATTTGGCTGACTTGAAATAAGAATAAGAGCAGCTGACTCTACGAAAATTTCCCATGACATATTGATCCGAGCTAGATGGTGGAGGACTATTAATTTAATTAGAGCATCATGGAAGAGAGTTGCTTGGTGATTTCTTCCTTTGGATTGCACCTTCTCGATCATTTTCACCAAACTTATAAACAAATAATTAGGTAGGTTTAGGGGCTTGATGGAAGTGAAATGCATCAATAATCTAATATGATACTGATATAGCCTACTAAACCTCCCCTCACAAGTGAAGTATTTCATGATAATATTCATCAAAGGGATATACTTGTCCAACAACTGTCTGCTAGGAAAAATATGAGATGGAAACTCTTTATACTGTGGCTTCAAGAACATCTTGTAGTGCTCTACGTCTAAATCCATCCCCTTGAACCAAATCTCACCTTCATTAGGGATTGTAGTGGTTGATGTTGTGACTTATTCTGACACTAAAAAGTTAACCCCTGCTATGGTAACATGATATTTACTTAAATTCATGGCAAATAGGCTTCTTAAACCTTGATGATAACCTACCTCTTGCACCTTTAGACAAAACCCTAGGCAACCTGCCTGCTCAAATGATATTCTGATGAATTCTGATCCATTGACCTATTATATATGAGTTGGCTCATATATTGAGATCTTTCCTCCTTTAAACTTCTTTCTTTCACTAGTATTCTCCATGATTTAACTTTACTTTTGACAAAAACACTAGTTTCAAACAAGAATGGGCAAGGGGACTGAGCTGCAAAACAAGGTTGAAAACGCAACAACTTGAGGTGAGGGAATGAAGGGGAAGGAGGATAGGATAATTTCTAAGGAAATTATGGGGGGAAGGGATATGTGTGAGGAAGGTAATGGGAGTGGAATGTCTCCAATTGAGTGAGAAAAGAGAGGGGGGGAGGAAAAACACAGTCCTAAGCTAGAAGCACGACAACTAGCTAGGGTTGTGTGGTAAAATGATAAAATGAGTGATTTTGAGTGTGGGGAAAGGTGGAAAGTGTTTGATAAGGGTAATTAGGGATAATCAGGCTTATAAATAAGGGGGTTTATCTTGAAAAGGAACCAAAAACCATGAAAATACAAAAACACGGCAAAACCCTAAGCAAGGAATTTAATCAATTTTCTGAGGGAATTGACTGCATCTAGGGTTTGTGAAGGCTCCAGTTACTTGTTGAAAGATGATTTGAAACACTGAAATGAAGAATTAACCTATTCTTTTCTCCTTTTAGCCTCAATCAAAAGCGCAGCGAGGCCCTCCAGAAATGCAACAAACTGATAGCTAGAGCAGTGATGATGGAATTTCGATGCTTTGATGGCTATGGTGAGTGTCTCAATGGTAGAAAGGAGCTATTGGAACTTTTGAAAGGATGAAATAAACTTTGAAATGTTATGATGCCCCTTTATAGTTGAAAAATCAAATTTTTGGCTTTGATGGTTGAATGACATCATGCGTACTTTTGAAAAAATGACTTGGTTGATATGATTTGACTACAACATTATAACTTGAATAAGAAATTATACTTTGATTGATTTTTGAAACATAATTCCCTAATTTTCTAACTCCCGTGATGATGACAAAAATGAACGACATGACTCCCTTGTTTGATATTGATAATTGATATGATGATCATCAAATGTATATCCTAGACCATGACTTATATGATGACCCACTAACTCTTTTTATGACCTAGGGTAGGGTATGATGACATGACCATGATGGCTTTCGGTGACCTTGAATGCACTGGAGGGAGTAGCAATGACAACTAGACCATGACTTCTGACCATTTGATAACCGTGAGATGTGTCAAAATTTATTTTGAGAAATATAAAAATTTGACCTAAGTCGCTATGAATAATATGGAAAGAGTACATTTGATCACTACGACTATTTGACACTAACATTGGCTCCAATGGGGATGGAAGCTCCTTTATGAGGTGTCAAGAACATCGTAGACCAGGTAGCCTTATCCATTGGGTGATGGAGTCATATACAAAAGACTTGACACTCAAACGACTGACTCAAATTGAACTAAAAGTTGAATTGTACATTGTCAACTGCAAACTCTACTAGAAATTGACACTGAAAAAGATACTCAGAATGTTTAGCTTATTCATAACACCTTACCTATTATAACTTATCCATAAATCACCTAATAAAGTAAAATGGATCAGCCAATGCAACCATGCAAGTATTTTATCCACTGATTGAGTTCTTTGCATATGCTTATTTACAGGTAAAATAAAAATTTTGCATAATGATAACTCCAATAAAAAACTTGCAAACAAATCCAAATTTGGTAGGATTGGAAAAATTGGATCCCTTTGTTGACTCCAAAAATTTTGCAAAAGGATCTTCAAACAAATGTGCACTGAGGTTTAGCTCATCCAACAGATTGTAATTTTTCTCTAGGTGGTCTTTGTATAATGAATATAAACTTTCATTTTCATCCTTACTCTCGTGCAATTCCAACTTGTAGTTGTCCTGATATGACTACAAATTTTTGAATGAACTTTGTAATGAGATTCCTATTGAACAAGACAATGAAGTCGGTTGCCTGATTAAGTTTTTGTCATCTTTATTTTTAGGCTCATAGCTAGCTAATGGAGAAGGAATTTGACTACAGATATCATCCAAAACATTAGCTAATGGATCATGGAGAACCTGAGAAGACTGTCACAACTTGTTATACGTTAGTTCCAATGAGACTACATGATTTTCTATAGGCTTTTCATTCTTTGCTTCAGAGATATTATCAATTTTTTTCTTCAAAAATTGAAATGAATCAAAACTTAATGGTACTGAATTATCCTGCATCAATTCATAATATGTTTTAGGTTATAAGCTTTCATTTGTGGTTTGAAACTCAATGTAACTCAGTGGCTATGATTCTGGAGCGAAATAAGCTTCCATGTCACAAGTGACATCCTCAACTGATTAATGAGAAGGTTTCCCCTTTATACTATTGACAACTCGCTTATCTTCTTGCTCATATTTTTCTCTTATTTTTGCAAATGAGGAGAAACACAAGGGTAAGGAGTCCTGATCAAGAAGTTCATTATCTTCTTCGTGCTTAATATCAAAACTGAAAGACTGTTGATTTCTAATCTTAGGAAAGTTTTCTCTCAGAAATTGAAATGAAATGAAACATAAGGGAAAAGACCTTTCACTTGCTTTGAAATTTTCTGCATTTTCTTCATTGCTATCATGATTTATATGCATAGGTTGGTTTCTATAGTTGACTTGTTGTAAATGAGCTTCCTCCTCCCAAAAACATGTTGTTGATTGCTTTGAAGAGTTAGCCTCGATTTCGACAACATAGTCATCATCATACTGATAATACTTGGGTAAATCATCCATATAAGTAATGTCATCAAGCATAAACATTGGATTAGCTGATTTTTCATTTCATATTCGTACATGGCTTGGAGTGAATACATAAAACAATCATTTTTTGATCTATGGTAACATAGATTAGCAACAAAGTGATTAGCACCAATAAACTTTTCATCTTCTGCAATAAGTGGGACATGGTGTTTTTGAACAACAAGTTCATCTCTCATGATGATCTTTTGCATCATTTCTTCCATTGTTCTTACCAAAATGTCAAGTTTGGCTTCTGAAGATGTTAGGTGCTCCTTTTCTATGTTCTCCCTCTCTTCTGCCTTCAAGTTTGACCTTTTAAACAACAAATTAGCTTCCACAATTATTGCATTTTCCTTCATTTCTTTGAATTTGTAGTGTTCCTTTATATCAATTGAAATGCCATTTCTGGATCAAACGCATCCCGGTAGTGTAAGAGAGCTAAACCAAGAGGCGGTTTTATATCAGCAGGCATTGAATAGTATACTTGATTGAACCTGACAGAAAAGTGTTGAACTATTTCTCCTGGTTGTCTTTTCAAATGATTATATTCTTCTAAAATCATAAAAGTATTCCTCTTGATCACCCATTTATCAAGGAATACTTGCACAAACTGATGGAAATCGAAAATGCTTGCAGTTGGCAAGTTTTTAAAGCATTTCTTAGCTTTGCCTTGCAAAGATAGAGCAAAAATCTTGGTACTGACATCATCTTCTTCAAACTCAAAAAGGTCAAGAAAATTTTCAAAACTCTGAATGTGTTTTTCAACAGTGTTATTACCATATTCTCCATTAAACCTGGGAAGATATTTATAATAATTTTCATGGAAATCACAGAGTATAGGAGGTAAGATGAGAGGCTTGTATCTATCTGGAACTTTAAAAGGTATAGGAGTATTTACAAAAGCTCTAAGATTAGTCTTGATCTCTTAAGGCTCATCAAGTTGAATATGATCAACATAAGTTTCAAAAGAAGCGTCTTGACCAAGATCAAAAGCGTAAGGAGAATTTGCATTCACAATCTTCAAACGAAAGGAATCAAATGCAAGTTTGTGATCTTTTCTCAAATACAGTATTCATTGGAAAACCTTCTTGAAATTCTCAGGAAAAGAGAAGAAATAATTAACAATAAATCATATTATGTCTTGGATGAAATTCCAACTTGAATACCTGATCTTTCCATATTGTCTTTTCATGTTTCTGTTAGTAAGGTTCATCCTACAGTGGAGTCTTTGGATCAAATTTGAAACTGATATGGAGTCGCCAAGTGAATGATTTCAGCCTTCCTCTGTTTGATCACTGTCCACCATCAACAATCAGATCTGCAACTTGAACTCTGTTTCTTGGAGAAGATGAAACCTTTTTCCTTGATCCCTGGTAACGACGCCAAAATGTTACCGCTCAGTTTCCCAAGGCTTAGAAAGGAAACCAAAGAGGTAACCACATACCAACTTTTAACTTGGTAGCTAGCCCTACCAAATCAAAGAGGGCTCTCTCTAAAATCAACCTCATAGCCAATGAAAGTGACTGGAAAACATTAGAGTTTTAGGCTAGGTATTGGCTCAGTGGGGTTTTGATTTAGGTTTTGCTGGGTAAGAAGCACTATGTTTAGGAACTAGGCCAAATAGGTCAAAGATCAGTTGTAGACATAGAATGAGGCAAGGTAGGTGTAACCAGTGACACAAATGGTTTTTGATTGTAGTATGGTAATGAGGAAAAGAAGGAGTAAAATGAGCATACATGTATGAATTCTTTTGTTTCAGAGGATGAAAACACTTATATGAAAAATCTCAGACAAAAAATAGACATTCTAGACAATGTATTATGTTTAACAAATTAAGAGATAATCACGAGAAGAAACAAAGATGGTTGAGAAAAAAATTTAAAATCAAATGCATAAGAAACACTGGACAAAACAGTGACACTTACCACAACACATGAATCCTACAATAATATCTGCAACTGTATGTTATTTCTCTGCAAAAAGTTAAGTACACTAGTTCAGAACTGTTGAGCTTCAAGTATCCAACCCTCTCTTTGACTTAATTGTGACTACATATAGATGAACAAAACATTTCCCCTCTAAGGGGTCAAATCCTCCTTCATAGGAACTGATTACTTAATATTCTCTAACCACAACCAAAAACTATGGGAGTTAGAAACACCTTCCCCTTTTAAATTAATTGATTCTCAAAGCATTTATCACAAGGTTTTTTACAATGGTAACACCTAATACACTCATTTACATCAACCCTATTTAACCTTTACCATTTACATGTAGTAAAATCACTTAATTCTCAGAAGTGAAACAACTCAGCAGAAGCGTAACAATACTTTGGATGATGATTTAGAGGTCTTTTAGGATGAGTTTTTTGCTGCAAAAGGCATGGATGGAAATCTAAAGATGTCCTCTATACCATGGATTCACTGAGCCAAGCAAAAACCTCCATATAACTCTTTCAAAATTGACTTGAAGACAAACTATCCAAAAGCGCAGCGAGTGCCCTGAAAAAGTGGCAGAAAGGTGAAAAATTGGCACTTTTTGACCATTTACTGAAAATTTAAGACTTTTCAAGTGTGCCAAAGTAATTTTCTGACATCCTTATGCTCTAAGCTACCTCCAAATTCTTGAAATTATGCATTTGGACCCCCTAAGAAAAAGCAAAGCAAGTACTCGCTGTGTTTATGTAGACTAATTTTCCCTGTGTGCATCAAAAGCTAAAAAAATTCAAAAAATTGCCTCCTTTCTTTGCTTTCTGCCCTGTGCTCAGACTACCAAATATGCATCTGCCAAGAGGTCAAGGTTACCCCTCTTATTTATTTTATTTAGGGTTCTTTTAAGTTTGTTCTTCATATTTTTAACCCTAATTTTGCAATTCATGTTTCTAACATAATAGTGTCTTTCCATATTTCTTTGCATTTTAGTATCCTTGTTTGCTTTATATACTAGCTTCTCCAAGTGGTCTTTATGGGCTTGAGGAGGAGATGGCTCTTTTACATGCTTTTCCTTTCTTGCCACTACTCTAGTTTCCTCGGATTCATTTTCCATCAAAATATTCTCATCTTGATTAGATTCATTTTCCCTCACAATATTCTCATCTTAATACCGTGCCTTTAATTGAAAATTCATCTCTTCAAGGATTTAAAGGTTTTCAAGATGATTGTTTTGAATTTCATGATCCAATCTATGATTACTTGAAAGCATCTTAGTTAGAAATCCCTTTTGTTAATAACAAGTTTCGGTGTTTTCTCATGCTTACTAAGAAGGATGGCACAGATGAAGGCACATTCACAAGAAGATTTCTAGGTTTGTCTGTTTATAATTTTCATCGAAAAGGTAAGATTAAAAGTTGGGTAGAAGTAGTGACTATTGCACATATTTATGCTGACAGGAAATACCTTCAATTCGTTGTGAAAATTATTCAAGCCCTTATATTTTCTATTACACATTGCTCTATATCATTTTTAATCAATCATATCTTTATGTATGCAGGTTGAGAGTAGCTACGGTGGCTACATTAGAAATTTCATTATATGTGACCTTGACCCTCTAGCTAGTTAAGTTAGGAGAAGTTCTAGTTGCATATTAGTTTCCCTTGCACATGCATCCTGCACTTGCTTTCCGTAGTCTTTTGTTTGTTTTCTAGTTTTTATCTCACATTTTGTTGATTGGTTTAGCCTCCTCCTGATTTCTCCTTTTGGTTTTGTTTTCTTGTTATGAATCTTCTTTTATTTCATCTTTTGTTAAATAAGACTTCGCGTGAAGAATGTTCCCTTTGGCTTGAAGACAATGTGGAAAAATAGAAAAGGGCTTCATGACGCTGCAACATTTGGCTAACCTTCAGTGCTTCTTCTCCATCTTGGTTATCCTTTGGTCAACATGTTCTTACGGAAAATGTGATCCTTGCATGAGGAAAGCTTTGTGTCGAAGCATGATAGCTGTGTCTATTATGGAAAACTACCTACACTCGGTTCTTTATGTTTCAATGTTTTCCACGTTGATCTAATCAAGTAGAGAAGGAAAATCAAAAATATAAACGAGCAAACCAATGTCAGAGGTTTTATATATGCTTCTATGAAGAAACAACCTCTTTTGCTCTCCATAAGTAGGGAACCCTCTTCTGCCCATGAAATGAATGAGTGTCATTACATAGTCCTTATAAAATAAATAAATAAAGGGTGAAAGAAGAGAAAGGCTTCCTGCGCAGGGAGGTGAAGCAAGCGAATCTGTCGGGGTACTGTCTAGGCTCGCTGGTAGCAGAGCAATGTTTGTGTTCTTGAAGTGACTCTGTCGAGGTACAGTCTAGGCGTGCTGGCAGCAGAGAAACACTAGAGATGAAAAACTATACTCTAAATATATAAAACTCGTATGATACATTACTCTTTGCCTTATCTTGATACATTGTGACATTGTTGTTGTTATGTTTGTGTTCAACCGAGGAGTGGAGACTATGTTTATGCACATGGTAAGTGGGGAAGCTGGGGTAATCCAAAATATGAATCAATACTTCCTAAAGAACTAGACCTTTCACAAATATTTTACCAAGGAAGAGAAGTTGGAATTCTACTAGTGTGTCGCCAAGTGTTGTTACTACGATAAACACCCTCCAAAAATTTTCCTACTCTTGAATTTTGGATCCTACTAAGCATCTTGTGATCGGTCATTCAGTAGTCACTTCTTAGTTAGTTGATGCCTTGTTAAGTCTTTGAGCTCCCTCTTGGATTATAAGTGTTGAAGTCACATGCTCGCACACGCTCAATCTGCAACAAGTTCATGAATTCATTCTATTACGCAAGCTTGTATAGGCATAGCACAGTCCATCAAGGTTGTGTCTGTGGGATGATAAAACCATGTCAACAATTAGTGCATGCTTTCATTGACAGTCTCTCACTTTTGGTTATTATTGTACTTTTATTTCGGTGAGTTTTCCGAACTATCACTTTTGCACACCTTCACTTTCTTGAGTGTAGATTTCATGTTTTTAATTGTCACCTTTGTTATTTTTTCATATTAATTAGTGTTGTTTTCATGTTATCTTTGATCTGGCATGTGTTGTTTTCACCGTTGTTCACATATTGCAAGTGTTGTTCACACTTTTCTCATTATATAACAAACGTTATCTTTTGGCATGGGAAGTGTCGTTATTATGTAAAGTGGAGTTTTGGCTTGTTTCAAGGGGTAGCTTTTGTGTTGATGAGTCCTACTAGTCATGTAGACATATTTTACACTCATTCCCAAAGTTGCATGCATTGTTTCACATGTGTTGTGACTTTCATCGCAAAGTGTATCCTTTATGTTGCACTTGGAGAGGTATGTTGCATTGTTGTCGCATTTAGGGCATCATATTGTTCTGGTTTTTTGAGTGATTAATTTTGTGTCGTCAATTGTCCCGAGTGTATGATCATGATCTAGTTTTGTCTCTACTCACTTGAGCCTCACTGATCCCACACTTAGCCTTATCCGGAAAATTGTATTCCCAAGCAACTTGACTTCACTCAGCCTTCCTGAACTGCGCATTCTCAACCCTCAATCCCTGACCTTCCCTCTTGTAACCATGCACTTCATAGTCTTAGTGCTCAGTCCCAGTCCTTAAGCTCTAGAACTGCACAATTCTTGCCTCCAGACAACCTTCTCTGTGCACTGCATAGTCTCAGGCATCAAGCCTTAGACTTGAGCTCTTGAACTGCACAACTATGCAATCACTTAGCCTCTCTCCCTCCATATATTTTCATTAGGAAACTTAAATCTTCAATATTGTAAGACTATTCTTTGAATGTTTATGATGTATGTTGTTTCATCTTATACTAAGGAAATTAAACTATTTCGGTGGCTTTGGTACTTATATTATTGAAGGTTTGTTGTATTTTCTTTAACAATCGTTGCTTCCTTGTGAACTATTTCAATGGTTGATCAATGGTTCATTCATATGTATATACTCATGTGCCTTTTCTAGATTAGTATTATTACTTGTCTTTAAAGGGCTCACTTTTCTCTTCCCTTTCAGTAGAAGCACCTTGATACTTTTCACAGCTGAACATTTCATGAGGCATTCTCACTTGCTTATCCAAAAATACCTGTGTATTACTCTATTGTGTTGAACTTTGTATCCAAGTAAAATCTACAAGAATACATGGCAGTCGGGCCAATACTCTGGATGGGATTCATAATCCGAAAGGTGTGAGGTCTAATTGAGACTTCACATCAGGGAGACCCCCTTGGTTGACGTATTTCCAGCACCGTCAATAGGTAGAGAAACAATTGCAGCAACAACTAGAACATGGTGTCATTCAATGTAGTACATCATCATGTGGGTCACCCATCATCACTGTGCCAAAGGATGAGACTTGGTGAATGTGTATATATTATAGGACATTGAACAAAATTATGCTTAAGAATAGGTACCCCTTGCTCAAAATAAATGATCTACTAGATTAGTTGTAGTGAGTAAAATTATTTACCAAGTTGAACTTAAGGTTTGGATATCACTAGGTTCGAGTTAGAGAAGATTATACCTAGAATATCGCCTTCAAAACCGGGCAAGGTTTGTATGAGTGGTTAGTCATTCCATTCAGCCTATGCAATGCACCAGCTACGTTTATGAGGTTAATGAATGATATCTTATGCCCTTTTATAGATTCGTTTGTTATTTTCTATTTAGATGATATATTGGTATATAATGTTATCAGGGAGGAGCACATATCACATTTGACGCAGGTGTTGGAGACATTAAAGAAGCACCAACTACTATCAAATCTTAAGAAGTGTTTGTTTGCATAGTAGTCTTTAGTGTATCTGGGGAATGTGATAAATGGAGGAAAATTGAATATAGATTTTGCCAAGATGGAGGCCATCAAGAAATGGCCAGTGCCCACTAATGTTTTTAGGTTATGAGTTTTGTTGGGGTGGCACAGTACATGAGGAAATTCATAGCCTCATTTTTAGTGGTAGTGGCACCACTTAACGCCATAATATCAAATGGCAAGAGTTTCCAGTGGAGAAAGGGCTAGTAAAGAGCCTTTGAGAAGCTAAAGAAGAAGATTAGTTGGGCACCAGTTATGTCATTACTAAACTTGCAACAACCCTTCGAAGTAAAGAATAGATGCAAGTGGGTATGCTATGGGAAAGATCTTGATGTAAGGAGGAAGGATTGTATGCTACCATTCCGAAGTATTTCATGGGGCAATTCTTAACTACCCTACCTATGACAAGGAGCTCTATGCTCTGGTGTAAGTTGTGAAGAAATGGAAACTCTATTTGATGGGAAAGGAGACAATAATCCACACATATCACTAACCACTACAATACCTACAGACCTAGAGTAAGTTACAACAAACCAGGAATTAAAAGTGGATAAGGTTTCTACAACAGTTTCATTTAGTGATCAAGTACAAGAAGGGTAATGTAAACAAGTTGGTTGACATGCTTTCAAGGCCACCCACATCATTGATCTAAGGAAAATTTTAAGAAACCCCACCCCCCCGAAATTATATAGGCTATTTTTTCAATTATAAAATATGTATATATAATTTTTTGGTGAATCTTTTATTGAATTATGATTTTTTGTTAAATTTTGGTGAATTTTTCACTCAATTATAAAACATTGTAAAGTCATTGCAAATAGTGTTACTTCTCAACATGGTGTTTTGGTGGCTAAGTCAGTGATACTATGTTCAAAGTGTTCAACACCTTAACAAGATATATTTTGGCACTCGATGAGATCAAGGCAACATCTTGGAAAAGTTCAAAGGACCATTAATCTATGTGGCATTACTTCCCTACCCACCTGTTTCAAGTTTTGGGCTTGCTCATTTTTAGAAAAAAAATTTCCACTTGGTGAGTTGTAGTAGGGTTGGCATTTGGGGGGCAATTAGGTTGGTCAGGAGTTATTTTTTTTAGATAAATCTCAAACCCTTATCGTGACTAGTACTAAAAATTAGTGTAGATCAAATTTTTTCACCAAATAACTACTAATATTTAAATTAAAGTCTTAAAAATTCTATTATAAAAATACATCTATAAAGATAATAAAATAATATTAAAAATATTTATTTATTATTATTAAAATAATAATAAATAATTAATTAAAACATTTATTATTTTTGAGCTTATTGTTTTTATTATTTACAACAAAATAGGGTGGAATACTATATAGATGTATATAATTTTTACATTAAACATAAATTAAAATAAATAATCTTTCCTATATAAATATTTTTAATTAAAATTTAATAATAATTATTATAATTATATAATATTTTTTTGAATTAATTATATAAAGTATTACTTTTATTTAAATGTCTTTATTTATATTCCATGTTATATTGAGTTATATAAAAGATATAATTAGAATGTCAAAATAATATTTTGAGTTATATAAAAATACCATTATAATATTATTAGCCCCAAGGGTTAGCTCAACTGGTCGAGTCTCTGTTGTTAAGTACCTTGCTGAATGGGAGGTCACAGGGTCAATTCTTCTCGACGCCCTTGGGGTTAGGCCTTGCTAGTCTGGCCGACAGTTAAAAGATTCCCTCTGGGGCTCCCAAATTTTTCCAAGGGAAAAAACCATTGTAATAATATTATATCCAAGTTTAAGGTCACGGTTAGAACTGCTGCGCGCGCGCCTGAGCGGATCCCAAGCTGAGCGCGTCTGCCTCCTGCTCCTGCACCAGCATGGATCCTCCGGATCCTCCCCGCGGGGATCCGGATCTGCATCGAGCTTTCTCTGACCTGGTGAGATCTCTTCCTCCGCAACGAATCCGACCAGCAACAACTAAGTTTGTTAAAAAACTTGATGTAATACAGGAAGTGCAACTGCCGCCTGCAATCCCTCGCATGGAAGCCCTTTCCCTTGCAGAGAAAGGGCTCATTGGGCAGTTCACAGTACTTTGGCCATCGCCTAAAACAGTGTAAAGGTGGGTTGAAAGGAATTGGTCGGACAAGACTTAGGGCAAAATATCCATTAGATTCTGTGGCAGGGGATACTACACATTTCATTTCGAAACAAAGGAAGACAAAGATTTAATATTCAGGAACGGACCATACTTTATGGACTCCAGGGGTCTCTACCTCAACAAATGGACCCCGGACTTCGATCCAGAACTAGACATCCCAAATGTTGTTCCAGTTTGGGTGCGGTTGCCCCATCTCCCTCTTCACTGCTGGGGGGATGACTCTGTCAAAGCAATAGGTAACACAGTTGGAAAATACATAGATCGCAGCGAACCAAAAGACAACATGTAGGCGTGTGCAAGGATCTGTGTAGAAGTCGATCTAGGTCGAGGACTCCCGGAGGCGATCAAGCTGAAAGTTGATGAATGGAGCCACATCCAGCAACTGGACTACGAACAGATACCTTTCAAATGCAAGGTATGTCACGAATACAGACATTTCACAAATAGATGTGCAAAAGTGATTAATGTTGATAATGATGAGCAGGATGGCCATTGGGAGCCTGTGAAAAAGAAAAATCCATCAACTCCTCATAAACCCCCTCCGGAATCTGATACCCCTGGAACCTCTAATCCTCGACCTTCAACCCCCCCATCTCTGAACCTTGATCCACCAATCCCACCTTCTTCCAACCCCTTCTTGATCCTCTCTGAGATGGAGTTTGGCCCGGAACTGCAGTCCTCTGATCCCCCCCCCCCAAAACCTCTTCCCCCTCCAAGCAGCCACCTCCTGATCCGCCCTCTTCAAGAACCACTAGAAACTCTTCAAAGGAGCATGGAGCACCAAGTGATCTTCAGAAAAAACTAGGACCTGGAAGAAAAACAGTGAAGCAGCAAAGGGATGAAAATGCACAAAAAGATATAGCTCTAGGCACACAAACCCCAATAGAAAGCTTCATTCTCGAGCCCCAGGAAAAAGGAAAAAACAGTAAGGGACATGAGAGGCGAGCACCTCTCCAAACATCAGGTAACTCATGATGAAAATGTTGTCTTGGAACAGTAGGGGATTAGGGCACCCCTCCAAGCTAGTAGCCCTTAAGGAACTAATAAACAGTGAAAATCCTGAAATCATGCTTATACAGGAAACAAAGCAAGATCAAAGGGATATGAGCAAAGTAATAAGTCAGCAGAAGCGCTTTTGTGGAAGTATAAGCGAGGCAAGAGGAGCATCAGGTGGCATAGCAACTTTATGGGATAACAACAAATGGATATGCAGCTCTACCAACAACCAACAAAGCTGGATCAGAACTGCTCTTGAAAGTAGAACAGGGGGCCAATCAATAATTGTATACAATGTGTATGCACCAAATCAGTATAGAGAAAAGGAGATATGCTGGGACACCTTGATAGCAAATATAGAAATGGATCGAAATGCTAATCTTATTGTAGCTGGTGACTTCAATCTGGTGCTGCACGGAAATGAAAAAAGAGGAGGCAACTTCACTTCTGACCCCTTCAGAAGCCGATTGGAGGCAGTAATTCAGGACCACGATCTAGTTGACATTAGACCCAAAAATCGTAGATACACCTGGAGCAACAGGCGTATAGGCTCAAGCAACATCATGGAAAGACTAGATCGATTTCTGATCAGCATAGACTTCCTCTCCACCTTTTCAACAGGATACTCAAATATCCTCAATGTGTTGGCCTCTGATCATTACCCGGTTATGCTAAACCTTCAACTCCATTGTCCTCTCGGACCCATTCCTTTCAAATACAGCGCAAACTGGAATCGATCACCAGCAGCAAGAGAAGTAGTGTATGCGGCCTGGACTCAACATGTGGAGGGATCGTCGACTCACATCTGGGAAACAAAATTGAAAAAAGATAGGCAAGACTTAAAGAACTGGGCAAAGAGTAATTATCAAGAGCCTGAGGAGCACAAAAAGAAAATCAAACAAGAGCTGGAGGAGGTGCAGCAGAGAATTGAAACGCAGGGACTATCCCAACAGAATAAGGAGCAAGAAGACAAACTCTACACCCAACTGCGCCAAGCTCTCAGGGAGGAAGAAACAAAATGGAGATTGAAATTGAGACAACTTTGGCTGCAGGAGGGAGATAAGAACACTGCATATTTCCACAACCAAGCAACAGTCAGAAAGATTAGAAACATAGTAAGTGATATAATGGATGATGAAAGAAATAGCTACAACACTCAGCAATCAATAAAAGAGGCTGCTACAAGGCACTACAGTAAGTTATTAACTGAAGACAAAGGCGCAGAGGATTACTCAAGCATGCTCCAGTACATGCCTAAAAGAGTTAATCAAGAGATGAACAACAAACTCATGAAAGAAGTAGAAGAGGAGGAAGTCAGAGAAGCCATCTGGAGCTTACACCCGGACAAGGCTCGAGGACCAGATGGATTCCCTATTAGCTTTTATCAGGAATATTGGACAATGATAAATAAAGACCTCCTAAAGATGATTCGGTGGGTAATGAAAAAAGGAAAAATCGAAGGATTTACTAATTCCACTTACCTAGCCCTGATTCCAAAGGAAAACCGCCCCTCTTCCTTTTCAAGATTCCGACCAATCTCTTTATGTAACTCAGCCTATAAAATCATCTCTAAAATCTTAGCTACCCGGCTTAAACCCCATCTTCCTTCTTTGATCTCTGAAAAGCAAGGAGGTTTCCTTCCCAATAGGAAAATATCAGATTCTATCCTGCTTGTACAAGAGGCCATCCACTCAAGCTTGTCTAGGAAGGAAAAAGGATTCGTCCTAAAGTTGGACCTTGCAAATGCCTTTGATAGAGTAAGGCATTCCCACCTCTTTGTTGTTCTTCATAAAATGGGATTCGATCCCTCCTTCATCAGCATGATTGCTGCATGCATAACTGGCCCTTGGATATCTCCCTTGATAAATGGGAGACCATGTTCAGCCTTCCAATCTTCTCGTGGCCTCAGACAAGGCTGTCCGCTCTCACCCTATCTGTTTATCCTCATGGCTGAATCATTCAGTCAAGCATTGGATCACAACCGAAGAATAGGTCTCATAACAGGCATCAAGATTGAACAAGGAGCAAAAAACATCAACCACTCACAGTTTGCGGACGACACTCTGCTGATAGGAGGAGCCTCAGCGACAATAGCAAGGAGATTCAAAAAGCTCTTGGACCAATTTATGAATTACTCAGGAGGGAAAGTTAATCAGGCAAAGAGTTGCATCTATGGTTGGAACACAGCAAACCATATCATCCACAACATCGCAAGCATTTTTTGAGTCCCTAGCAAGCTAACTTGGAACCACTTCTCCTATTTAGGAATGCCAGTTAGTCTGGGTCCTCTAAAAGCTGATACATGGAATGAGATACTTGACAAAATAGAGAGGAAAGTGCAGCAATGGGGCACAATGTGGTTGAACCCAGCAGGACGGCTAGTGCTTCTTAAATCAGGTATCACATCTCTTCCTTTATATCGCTTTTCCCTATATCATGCTCCCGCTATCTTCCATCAAAAAATGGAAAGAATTCTTAGACACTTCCTCTGGCAAGGAGGGAAGACAGCTAAAAATAAGTTCAATCTAGTGGGATGGAAGAGCATAATCCAGACACAAGAAAAATGTGGCCTGGGAATTAGGTCCCCAAAATTTCTTAACCTGGCTCTAGGAGCAAAAATAGTATGGAGATTGATCACAGGTCCAACAGCGTGGTGGAAGAAAGTTCTGGAGCTAAAATACTTAAATTGCACAAGGCAACAACTCTTGGACTCTAATATACCAAACAGAGAATGCACAAAAATTTGGCAGTTATGCAAGAAGGCAATTCCATTTATGCGACAAAACAACTCTAAAGTCCCAGGAGGGGGAAGCAGCATTAATTTTTCCAATGATAAAATCCTGGGGCAGCAACCTTTGGGATCCAAAGCAGAGGTAATCCCAATAGTAAATTGGCTCAATAACAAAGGCCTCCACCATCTCTCACAAATAGCAGAATGGGACGCCCATACACGCGCATGGATAGGATGGCGCTTTCCAGAACCTCCCAATATGCTAGAAGACAGCCTCAACACTTTAAAGAAGTTACTTCACAGCAAGGCCTCGGTTCAAGAAGGCAACATAGATGGGTATCGATAGGACCCAACAGGTACCCATTACACAGTTAAAGCTGGGCACCAATATCTCTGTGACAGCACCTACCAAATGGGAACTTGGAACCAATGGAAGTTAGTGTGGAAAGCAGAAGCACCACCCAAAGTCAAATTTTTCATTTGGCTGCTCCTGAGAGGGAAAACTTTGACAGCGGAGAATCTAAGAAAGAGAGGCATCCTGGGCCCATCCAGGTGTCCAAACTGCTGCAGATCAGAGGAAACTATGCAGCATCTATTTTTAGAATGCTTGGTGGCAGAAGAGTGCTGGAAGAGGATGGCCTCAATTGGAGAGTCAACCTGGGCAGCTCAGAGCACCATAGGAGAAACGATATACCATTGGAGGAAGAAATGTCCATGGAAGGAAAAAAGAAGCCAATTGGCGCAAAGAGTATGGAACACCATCCCATACACTCTCCTCTGGCGTATTTGGCTAGCAAGAAATGGCAAGGTCTTCCAGGATAAGGGACACTGCACTAGAAGAATTTGTCACAAAGCAAAAATGTTGGCGATTGAAGCAATTACAAATAATACCAAAGGAAGGATAAATGCAACAGATTACAGTGTAGAATAGAGGAATTTCCTCAGCTATGCCCTGGAGAATATACCTAAAGCACAAGAAACTAACAGACAAAGGAAAAAGGCAGGAGAAGAAAACAAGAGTTGGAAATTGAGGCTAAAGGAAGGGGAGTTCACTAAATGGTTGAGCAACTGCAATAGGTTCTGTTTGTTTTTTGATGGTGCAGCTAAATCTAATCCGGGATTGGCGGGTGCAGGGGGCCTCATTTTCAATGCAAACGGGGAATGCAGCCTTAGCTTTGAATGGGGACTAGGAGAAAACTCCAATAACAGAGCAGAAGGATTGGCTCTGTTCCAGGGCCTCACTCAGTTAATTAAACTCGGGATCACAAAGGCAAATGTATTTGGGGATTCATCCATAATCATCCGCCTTATGGTATATCACCAAAGCTCTCCAAATATACTGCTTCAGCAAATAAATCAGAGAAACCAAATCCTGCACGCAGCAATGGAGGAAGTTAGCTATCACCACATCCTACGTGGCCTGAACAAAGAGGCGGATAAGTTCGCCAACAAAGCCTGCGAACGCTCTATAGGACTTTTGCGTTGTAACTCCAGCATGTCACTTCATCCATTGTCATGAATATTTCAATTCCCGCTTATGATAAAAGACAATCATCATTTGGAAATAGGCGAAAACACCAGGTTATGCATGTCAACAACAAGGAAGGACGATCCGAAAGGGTCTGGATCAGGACTGCAATCGGACAGGGGATCCGCAGCGTGCGAGAGCACAAAATCTTAGGCAGGCGAAGTCCCCTCACAATGGTCGCCCATACCCTGCGGGAACTGCAACTGACATCTCGGTGCAAGCATTACCTCATGACCCACAGCGATTCAGCCTCCCGAAATGATCCAATAAACTCTATAAAAACAGTGAACAGGACTCCTCTTCCTCACACCCAGCGAAATTGTCTGAGCGAAAATTGGCATCTTTGTGCCTGGAACACTGAAAGGAGAAATTGTGCGTTAGTTGAGTTCTTTGACCCAGCCCAAAGCGCTCGGATATATGCCCTTCGTGCTGTGAGGAAGAGACCTCTCCGTCACGCTAAGCAAGATTGTCATTCTTGTGTCTAGAGCAGCGAAAGGAGGAGCAGTGAGATAAAGGATTTGCTGGAGCGAATGGAGTGAACAGAAGACTGTGTCCACTGTAGAGATATTTAGGCAGATTTCGATGAGCTCAGGTCGCAGCAGCGCATTATGCAAGACCAAATCAGGAGCCTGGAGACAAGATCAGAAGATCAATACAAGATTCTGAATGAGAAATACAGGACAGAGATCAATCTCTTCCTGTATAGAGCATCATCTCTCTCTGAACAGTTCAGAAATCTAGCAAATCGATGCAGCCACGCAGAGGAGTCGATCCAAATCTTACAGTACATGCTGGACAAAAAGAACAAAGAAGCTCCCAGCTCCTCTAGCGCAAAGCAGGTGGAACCAGACCCAAACCTAGAGGAATCCACGGCTAGGCAGATTAGTCTCATAGATATAGATTAAATATGCTTTGCAGTTGTAAATTTTGGTCTTTACAGTTTATTAGGATCTACAGTAGCCTAGGAAGTTTCAGAAGCAGAACTACTAGAACTAGGATCAAGGAAGAGTCCCATTTTGTAATTCCTCTGATCCAAATCACTCAGAAAGCACTGTTTGTATGGAGAACTGACTCCTTTTTTCAGCATATAATATAGCAACTGAACTTTGTCTAAAAAAAAAAAAATTAAGGTCACAGCCAAACCACACACTGATCCGAATAGAAAATGGCATCAACCCATGGTATTCATCCACCCATGAAATTTACCCATGGTATTGTAAGTGGCATCCACCCATGGTATTTATCCATCCATGGTATTATAAGTGACATCCACCCATGTTATTCGTTCACCCATGGTATTTTCCCATGGTATTGTGACATCCACCCATAGTATTCATTCACCCATGGAATTGACCCGTGGTAGTGTAACTAAAAAATACTATAAGTAACAAGTCACATTTTGTAAAAGGACAGTTTGTCAGCTAATGCAACGACTTGACTGCTAAGTTTACGAAGGAAAACATACTCTACCCCTCTGATTTTTGTATGAGATCCCCTTGTTTGTGGGACAAGGGACCCACTATTGATTGCTAAGTTTATGAAGGCAAACATAATCTACCCCCTCTGGTTTTTGTATGAGATCCCCTTGTTTGTGGGACAAGGGACCCACCATTGACTGCTAAGTTTACGAAGGCAAATTTACTCTATCCCTCTAGTTTTTGTATGAGATCCCATTGTTTGTGGGACAAGGGACCCACTATTGACTGCTAAGTTTACGAAGGCAAACATAATCTACCCCCTCTGGTTTTTGTATGAGATCCCCTTGTTTGTGGGACAAGGGGCCCACCATTAACTTCTAATTTTACGAAGGCAAATTTACTCTACCCCTCTAGTTTTTGTATGAGATCCCCTTGTTTGTGGGACAAGGGACCCACCATTGACTGCTAAGTTTACAAAGACATACATACTCTACCCCCTCTGGTTTTTGTATGAGATCTCGTTGTTTGTGGGACAAGTGACCCACCTCCGTGCAATGATTTGACTGCTAAGTTTACGAAGGCAAACATACTCTACCCCCTCTAGTTTTGAACCTGCAACCTCTTAGGAGGAAGCACATGCTTTTTAACCATTAGGCCTACTCAAGCTCTTAAGTGTATTTAGGTAAAATTTAAAGATAGTAAATGTAAACATTATATCTTACCTTAATTCTGTTTCTATCATAATGAAATAGTTTCATTGTATCTCTACATCCATTATTCTTTAGGTATTATATGTTTATATGAATTTGAGTCATTTACAAGTGTTA
>APFE031653918.1:224496-248090 GCA_000404065.3 Pinus taeda
CACAGAGGTGTAAAATTTCATAGGAGGCAGAGTAACTTTTGTGTAAATGTTTTGGTGAATCCCTCCGAGTGAAAGAGGATGAATATGTCTCAGTCATTTTGTTTTAATGAATAGAAATCATTTTTATGGTGGTGGAATACTCTGTCCTGTGTAATTAATTTTAAAAAGACTTCCCTGTGAAAAAGATCCTGGTGTAAAGGAAACAGAGCATTGCCTCTGTGTTTTATATTTTGTGGTTTTGGTATTTTCCCATTGCAAACAAAAAAAAATACCCAACAGTACAAGACCTTCAGAGACTGTGCGCCTTATCCTCCGAGTAAGATGGTTGGAGACTTGGAGGGGCAGTTTTCCTTTGTACTATTTTTCAAATGCATGAAAATTGTATTTGCAGTGTATCTGTATCGGTTCTTTTGCATTAGTTGGTTGGCCTTATACGAGCGAAATAAGAGAAATGATTATATAGAGTGAGTGTCCAAAAGGCAAGGCAGAAGACGCAGGCATGATTAGGCA
This sequence comes from Pinus taeda, assembly GCA_000404065.3. Classification (NCBI taxonomy): domain Eukaryota; kingdom Viridiplantae; phylum Streptophyta; class Pinopsida; order Pinales; family Pinaceae; genus Pinus; species Pinus taeda. The sequence goes on from APFE031653918.1 coordinate 225,007, forward strand.
AGGATATTGATTATTGATAGGTCATACACAAACAAAATAAACATCAGTATTTCAGTGTTTCTGTGATAATAATGTGGACGTTAAATATAAATTTAGGTAACTTTAAAAATGATAAGGAAATTAGATTCATGGATTTGATTCGATGAAAGCGGTAGAAAAATTATTATTGGTTATAGTTGTATACACACACCTATATAAATAAGGTTATCCCTTTTATTTCTTCCTGGCCTTCCTTCAGACGAGATGGGTGCGTATTTCGACAGGGAAAAGAAAGGCCCTCAAAATCCTATTTTAAACACAAAAGCGCAGCACGTTACCTTAAGGAGCAGTCTCAAAATGAGATTTTTGCCGTGCGAGGTGGAGATTCCTTAGCGAGAGGGATAGATGGTCAACATATTAAAAAAGAAACAAAATATTTGGATTTTCGAGGTGCATGTTGCCATGCGTTTAAACGTCTACTCGATATTCATGCAGTTATTACATGCCATCCACTTGTTGTGTACCCTTTGCCATTTTAAGCATTTCTACATAGTTCCTTGTCTGGTTTGGAATGGACACTCTCGATCTGACAACAAGTCCCAGTGTTGTTCAGTAAGTTCGATTGTGACATTACTTAGTTTAATATAGTTCTCTGGCCTTGTTACTTGGCTTTGATAAGGCGTAGGGATGTGCGAAGCCTCGCTCTATGCCCAGCGTGATGAGGGTAGCTGTCAACCCAGGTGGAAAAGTTCCCAGTGCACTGCGCTTCCCTCGTTCTCGCTCGGCCTGCTGATGCCGCTTGTTGCCTCCTGACCCGCCTGATAAGTGGAGATTGGAAGCAGTGGATGGTTTGAGTTTGAGTTTATCAGGATGATCGAATTGAGAGAAGGGAGCAGACAGACAGGCTTACTCTCTTTTTTATGGGTGTTTTGTTGTTAATAGAGAAGCAGAGAATTTAAATGCGCTAATGGAAGCTATATGTTGTTAACAAAGAAGCAGAGAATTTCAGGGCGCTAATGGAAGGAAGATTTATTTGTTAATAGAGAAGCAGAGAAATTTAGGGCGATAATGGAAGCTTTCTGTGGTGGCGGAGCATTGATTTTTTTTTATAGAATGTGGGAAGTTGCACCTCTAAGTGACAGAGAAAAGTAGAAAAACATTTCAAGGTATATTTTTGACGATTAGCAAAACAACCTTGGGATGGGAATTTTTGGGCAAAAATACTCGTTGAGTTGTTGGGGAGGAAACAAGGAAGTGGCATCCTCGTTGTATAAAAAGATCAGTTAGAGAGAACGGTCAGAGATAACTCAAGCTAATCATAAAAGCGGTGAAAAGTCCCATAGGTTATCGCAAAATTCTAGGGATCATCTGGATTGTTGCATGGCATTCCTTCGCCTCTGCTCCTCCTCCTATCAAAGTTTCTTGTTCTTGTGTTGTTGTCTAGTCTTGTGAGGTCTGTATGTTTGGAGATCCAAGAGGCTAAGCAGGTGGAGGTCAGTGGACCAAGTGTTCATCTCTTCATTTTCCAAATACGAGCTTTTAAAGTACATTGTTTTAGAAATCATTCTTAAGTTCATAAATCTTGAAACTGTTCCAACTGTTCCATTTTCTTCTTGGATTTGAATGGTGTGTTTCCAGGAAATAAATGTATTTGTTGAATCACTAAATATTTTGGAGTTTTTGTTGTTGTTTTATTGGAGCATTCTAATTGTTTGACTTTGTTGAGTTTTCAGGCAAACCGAATGCTTCAGGAGGAAAACAACAAAATTATGAGCAAAGAAATGCAGAAGTACAAGAAGATGCTGACTCACTAGATATTCTGGAGTTCTCGTCATTTTTTTATTGGAGCATTCCAATTGTTTGGCTTTATCGAGTTTTCAAGCAGACCAAATGCTTCAGGAGGAAAAACAACAAAATTCTTAGCAAAGAAATGCAGAAGTACAAGAAGATGCTTCCCGCTCTTTACAAGAAGTTTGAATGGAACATGAATCATTAGTAATTTTTTATTTCAAAGTTGTCAGTGGTCATAATTTTAAATACTACTTGAAACTTGAAACTTTTAAAGATTTTCACGGCCACATCTAGGGCTGGTTGAATGAAGCCTATGAGCTTCTATAAGAAATCTGGGTATTCACAAAGCATACATTTATATGTGTGTTGATTTAAAGATTTGCACAACCACAACTAGGGCTGGTTGAATGAAGCCTGTGAGCTTCGGTAAGAAAATTGGGTATTTACATATCATACATTTATATGGAACTAAACTAGAGTTTTTGTTTTCAGCACTAAGTTAATTGAAGTTTATTATTTTCTTTATTGTTTTCAGAAGTAAGCTTACCTTGACGTCTTATGAACTCTTAGTCTCAGAGGAACAAAAAGCTAAGAGCCCCAACCGTGTCCAGTTAGATCTGTTTCGGTGCTCTTTCCTGAGCAAAAGTCCCTTACGGTGGCAAGGAAGGTGAAGCATTGGTTGCTCTTAGGCTCAGAGGAACAAAAAGATAAGAGCCCCAACTGTGTCCAGTTGGATCTGTTCCTTGCAGCCTACGATGGCTAGGAAGGTGAAGCATTGGTTGTGGAAGGTGAAGCATTGGTTGTGCAGATGAAACACGGCTTATGATTCACGGGTTTTAGACACGGCAGCAACATGCATTCACTAGTTTCACTAGTTTTAGACACCGCATCAACATGCATAAACCAGACATAGCAGCGACATGCATTCACCGCACAGCGTATGATCATCTTGTTTTTGACACCGCAGCAACATGCATTCAACAGTTGGCAACCTCAACCGCCTTAGCTCAACTCTGCTATAATAACATAGTTATGGCATTTCCGCATTTCAGGGCATTTAATATGTTAAACTAATGCCATCATTCGTCGGAAACTTTTGAAAACATAATGAAATAGGGACTAATAAGTACACATAATATATGCTTTTGGCCTCTCCACCTCGGGAAGATGCCAAATAAGATGTTGAAAATAAATGAGCCGGAAAAATTTGATTTATAAGTGATCTTGACTAATATGAAATATTTGAATTAATTGTTTAATATCGCCAATCAATTACTATAGTCCCATTCCATTGCCAAATAGCAGGGACTAATAAGAATAGAGTAAAAAGTTATAAAAGTAGAGTAAAAAGTTATAAAAGTATTGAAAGAGCTCTAAGTGGATAAGTCACAAGCTTCATGTTACTTTGATGGTGCCCACCACATATTAGATTCAATTTGTGGTTTGGGATTTGTCCCTTCCTTATCAGATGTTTGCTATTTTCTTTTTTAAGGAAATGCACATCATGGTACCAACCATTTAAGGGAATTCAAAGCACTATTCTATCTCATGAAATTGGTTTTAAAGAAGAGATACTAAATATTCATGTATTTGGATACTTCAGTTTGGCCATTGATTAGATGGTTAGCAAGATTTAGATTTAGGTTGGTGGAAATTTCTTATTATCTTTTGCATTGCACCTAAATGATATCACAATGCACTTTTAAGGGATTTCATTCTCATATGTATAGAGAGCAAAACCAACTCACAAACTATATTTCAAAGGAGGGATTAACACTTTCTCTGTACTTCTTTGTTGGAACATATCAATGATAGGGTTATTGATAATCATTCTCTTCACCTAAAAGATTTTTATATCGATCACATACAGTAGACTTTCTTGATCTAAATCTGTTCATTGCATAGTGAACAGATGGATGGACCATGGAGTCCTTTTTTCTGCAAGTTATCATATGTTAATATTTTGCCGTGGCAGTAAACCCAGGCAAAGAAGTCTACCTTGAGCCATGAGGGCAGTCGCCAAACGCCTTGCCAGGGAGCAGGGTCCGGAGGAACGTATGGTTTCTCAATCAATTTTGCATATCCCAGTGAGACTGCATATCCTTTGGCTTTTGGCCCCCAACCCATCTCATCTCTCTTCCTCGAATGCGTGGGTGCCAAACCATGTAGGGAGTCGAGCAGCATGATCCACTCGGTGTTCAGATTGTCCGATACCTTTAATCGCTTCCAGCCTGCCCATATCGAATCGTTCCAGCAAGAGATGTCCCAAAAAGTTTGCATTCCTTCCCTGTCCATCCAACAGCGCAACGAATTAATGGAGGCTCTGACCTCTATTGGCTCCTTGTTCATGATGTTGTCCGACCAAATATTGATTTTTTTCCTGTTGCCTGGTATCCAGTAAGAGTGGGCGATGATGAGGGATGCAACTCTGTCATAGATTTTGAGGAATGTCGAGTTTGGCAAACGTATCACTTTTTTTAAGCATATGGATCTTGGACCTCTAAAATATTTTTTCCAGAGCACCTTTTGGGTCCAGCCAGGATTGGGTGCAATGATCCTCCAAATGATTTTTACAGCCATTGCCACGTTCTGATGACGAAGATTTTTGAAATTTAGGCCACCTTCCCACAGCGGCTTGGAGATGATATCCCAACTGATGAGGGGGATCTTTTTTCATTTTGTTTCCCTCCCTTCCAGAAGAACCTCCTTATGTATTCCTCCATTTTGTTTAGTATGGATGCTAGAGCGAGGAGTCCTGCGAATTGAAATAGGGGCAAGCTATTGAGGACAAATTTTATTAAGACTATTTTGCCTACAGTATTCAGCCAGGAATATCCCCAGGCTTGTATCTTTGCCTTGAATTTTTCTAACTGTGGGAGCCATTCTTTACTAGTTGGTCTCTTGTGAGATATTGGGAGGCCCAGGTATTTAAAAGAAGACCAGGAGGTGGAAGCTTCAAAGCCCAAACATCTGGAGATGGCAGATAACAGTCTAGGCATAGTATTCCAACTGAAAATATGACATTTTCTCTTGTTAACAACACTACCTGAAGCTTAACTAAACTCATCCAGGACCTCTTTGAACTTTGTGGTAGAGGGAACAGAGGCTGGACCCAACAGCAAAGTATCATCGACAAATGAAGCATGGCTAATATTTTTGTTCCCTCTTGCAATACACAGTCCATTGATTTCTTGTTCATGCAACTTTTTATCTAGCAGGAAGCTGAGGGCTGAGGCCTGGATGACAAAGAGCAGGGGGGATAGAGGGCACCCCTGCCTGAGTCCTCTTGAGGCTTTAAAGAAGTCTGTGGCTCTTCCATTAACAATAAGAGCTATCCATGGCTCCGAGATGCATGCCCGGATCTAGTTAATGAAATTTGCACCAAAGCCAAACTTGCACATAACATTTAAAAGGAATCTATGATTTACTTGGTCAAAAGCATTTTCTAAATCAAGTTTGATCACCATACCTTGCTCTTTTCGAAGTTGACTTGAGTGGATTGCCTCCTGTACCAGAAGAAAGTTGTCCACGATCTGCCTACCATGGATGAAACCTCCTTGATTCTCTGGAATTATTTTAGGGAGTATAAACTTCAATCTGTTTGCAATTACTTTGGTGATTAATTTGTACCCTGTGTTACATAGAGAGATCGGTCGAAATCTGTTGAAGTTATTGGCACCTTTTTCCTTGGGTATGAGTGTTAAGAACGCAGAATTAGTACTGCCTCCGATTTTCTGAATATTTTGGGATTTTTGAACCATTTTTAGAAGATCTTTTTCAATAATCGGCCAGCAAGCTTGGAGGAATCTAGTAGAGAAATCGTCCGGCCCAGGGGCCTTATCCAGGTCCATGTCGAAGAGAGCCTTTTTCACCTCCTTTTTAGTGACTTTGTCCTCAAGAGATTCATTGATCCGCTGAGAAATTACAGAAGGTATATATTCTAACAGCTCAGGGTAGTGGCTTGGATCCTTGTCTTCCCTATATAAGTTCTGGAAGTGGGAAAACGCAGCTCCCTTTATGTGATCAAAGTCCTTATGGATATCTCCCTCTTCTTTTATCTCTGAGATGGTGTTGAAGCATTTCCTTTCCTGGGCTTATTTGTGAAAATAAGTTGTATTCCCATCCCCTGCTTTAAGCCAGAGGTTCCGGGATTTCAATCTCCAATACTCTTCTTCAGCTAAGCAGGCTTTGTGGTATTGCTGTTGTAACTGGGTTTCTTGTTCTAATAAATCCTTTGTGGGCATTGCGTTTTCCATACCATTTTGATGAAAAACAAGAATAGCTTTAATGGATTTCCTTATTGTGGTCGGATTAGACAGCGTTTTGGCCCATCTTTTTAGAGCTCCTTTCACCCTTCTGAGCTTTTCCTCCCAAATATAGAATGGCAATCCTTTAACTGGTTGGTTCCAACATTCTTTGACAGTTTTCATGAAATCAGGCTCCTTAACCCAAAGAGGGCTAAATCTAAATGGGATGGGGCCCAGATCATGATGGGCTAAGAAATCTAGCTTTATGGGCTTATGATCAGAGATACTGTTGGTAAGAATATGCATTCTGGGTTCTAATCCTAACAGCAGAAAATAACTTTGAATGATAAACCTATCTAGCCTGGCATCAATGTGTCTATGACCCACTCTTTTATTAGACCAAGAGTACTTACCTGAAGAGGGTTTAATGTCCAGCAAATCCCAGTCTTGCATTATGTCCTCCACCCATTCTCTAGCCGGATCTCTAATTATGCTGCCTCCCCTTTTTTCTGATGGGTGCAGGGTAAGGTTGAGGTCGCCAGCAATTATTATGTTTTCCAGGTTTGTCAATTCTGCTTGATGCCTTATAGAGTCCCAACAGTCATTTTTTTCCCCAACGTTGACTGGAGAGTACACATTGAAAAGGCAGAACACTTCCTTAGTATCCAGGTTCTGCATTTTCAGCAGCAACCAGTGAATATTCCTGGCCTCGTATAGGACTGTAAATTTATTGGCATTCCACAGAGTGCCTATCCCTCCTGAGGCACCTCGGGCGGAGATTGCTCTTGCTTCGCTTTTATTCCAAAGTTTCTTGCTTGTTTGAAGGAAGACTAGGTCTTCCAGCTTTGTCTCCTGGACGAGAAGTAGATTTGGGGTTTCTGTCCTGATTAGACTTTTGATGGCTTCTTCTTTAGCTTTGCTCCCCTTCCCTCTACAATTCCAGGAGATGACATTCATTATTTATGTTTCTGGTGGGTTCCCTTGGAGCCTTTGGACGGATTTTTCAGTATCTTTGGCTTTGTGGCTAGCATTTTCTCCAAGGTTGGTTGACTTCCCTGAAGTTTCTCTTTGTAGGTCTCTTGCTCCCTTTTTTCCCTATCGGTTTTCCGGCCTCTTGTTGGTCTTCTTACAGGGTGTGGGACTCTCCTATTTCTCCTTCCTCTTTTGATTTTTCCGTTTCCTACTCTTCTTCTTCATCTTCTATGGTCATGCCTTTTGGATCTTCAGCACCTGTTCCTTTGAGAGAGGCTGAGGGAGTACCTTTGCTTGCGGGATGAGCTTCGGTCTCCTGTGTTGCTTCTGCCTCCTTTTGAGCTTCGCCCTCTTGCGTGCTCTCTGGATATGAACTCAGGGGATCAAACTTGTTTTCAAAAATTGATTTGGAGAGGATCTGTTGAGCAATGGTTTGCTGGGTTCCTTTGCCATTTAGGGCTCATTGCTTCTGATTCTTGGGGTAATTTCTGGATCGCTTGACTTGATTCCATCCATCCTCTTTTCCCTGCTTAGCCTCTTTGTTAGATGGGCAACCTCTAGCGAAATGTCCGTAAACATGACATTTTCGACATTTGAAGGGCAGCTGCTCATAGTCCAGTTTCTGCATGTGCGTCCAGCTTCCGACCTTTATTGTGATGGCCTCTAGAAGTCCCACCTCCAGATCTACTTCTACACATATCCTGGCACAATTGTATTGATCCTTGTTGTTCGCACGATCTATGAATTTTCCCAGGGCGTTTCCTATGTGTTTCAACGAATCCCAGTTCCAGCAGTGCACTGGGAGATTTGGGAGCCTGACCCACACTGGGACTGCTTTGGGCACATCTACTGTCGGATCGAAGTCTGGAGTCCAATTTTTCAGGTAAAGACCCTGAGGACCCATGAAGTAGGGGCCACTTTGGAAGATCAGGTCTTTATCTTCTTTTGATGTGAATTCAAAGAGGAAATAACCTCTCCCCAGAAAGTAAGAGGTGACGCTTTCCTTGATCATAGGTGCCCAGTTTCTATTAACCCAGCTTTTTGTGGTTTTTGGAGACAGCCATAGCCTGGTGAACTGGCCGATGAGAGCCCTTTCAGCCAGTGACAAGGCAACTTGGATCAGGGTTTCTGGAGGGAGGGAGATCACCGATATATCGTCCAATCTCTTGACAAACTTCGTAGCTTCACTGATTTTCTTTTTTGGCAGGCCTGTTAAAGGCCTCAGAAGGTGAGGATGGCGGAGGAGGCGAAAAAGGCGCATGAGGGGTGCCCAGCCCCTCCATGGTCACGATCTCTGAGTGGCTCTGTCAGTCTACTGAACGATCCATGCAGGCAAAACCGCAGCAAGTAGGAGGCTCACCAGTGGGCAGATCGCAGGAGCCGAGCCAACAGCAGGTGGGCCTCGCAATGCAGCTCGCGGGCAGGGCCGAGAAGGAGATCACCGCTGACTCCTGCTACACAGATTTATATCAAATTCTTGAAACAATATAAGCCAATGAATTATTCTGTGAGTAAAGATAGGTTTATTCATTCATCAAAAATTTATATCTTAATATTTTTAAGACTTTTTCTATGTTATCAATGGCTTCCTCAAAAGTTCGTGGAAGGAGATAACACTAGGTTTTGGCTGCTACTGCTCTGCGCGCACGCGCGCCTGAGCCTGCCCTCGGCCTGAACCCGCTTCCGCTGCTGCTCTCTCGATCAGACTCATGGATCCCCCGGATCCGCCAGGGGGGGATCCAGCACTGCAACAAGCCTTTTCAAATCTGATTAAATCTCTGCCACAACAAAGACCAAGACCAACGGCAACCAAGTTCGTTAAAAAACTAGATGTGTTACAGGAAGTTCTTTTGCCTCCGACCATTCCTCGCATGGCAGCTATCTCACTAGCTGAGAAAGGATTAATCGGCCAATTTACAGGACTATGGCCCTCACCCAAAACTGTGCAAAGGTGGGTTGAGCGAAACTGGGCAGACAAGATTCAAGGGAAAATATCAATAAGGTTCTGTGGCATAGGATACTACACCTTTCATTTTGAAACTAAGGAGGACAAGGACCTGATATTCAGAAACGGGCCTTACTTCATGGATTCCAGGGGTCTCTATCTCAACAAATGGACCCTGGATTTCGATCCAGAACTAGAAATTCCGAGTGCCGTTCCTGTCTGGGTCAGGCTTCCCCATCTTCCTCTCCACTACTGGGGCGACGATTCGGTCAAGGCAATAGGAAACGCGGTTGGAAAATATATAGATCGCAGTGAACCCAAGGACAATATGCAAGCCTGTGCGCGAATATGTGTTGAAGTTGATATGGGGCGCGGACTACCGGAAGCAATCAAACTGAAAGTGGACGACTGGTGCCATATTCAACAGCTAGACTACGAACAGATACCCTTCAAATGCAAGGTATGTCACGAATACAAACATTTTGCTAATAGATGCCCCAAACTTATAAATGTAGAATCAACAGAGCAAGAGGGGCAATGGGAAACGGTAAAAAGGAAAAAAACGACTTCATCCCTTAAGCAAACAGAATCTGAAACCCCAGGACCATCCCAACATCACCCTTCCCATCCTCATTCATCCCATCAACACCCCTCCTCGTCCTCTCAGCAGCCCCCTCCTCATTTCCCCTCCTCCCCCCCTCGACCCTCAGATCCTTCCATCCCTCCTTCTTCCAACCCTTTCGCAACCCTCTCTGAAGAAGAACCTGAACAGGAGCCACCCTCATCTGATCAGCATCTCCATCCCTCATCCCCTCATCCCCGTCAGCCCTCCCCCGATACCACATCAACAAGGATCACTAGAAGCTCATCAAAGGACCATGGCGCATCCAGCGATATTCCAAAAAAGCATGGGCCAGGTAGGAAGTCGGCTAAACAGCAGAGAGAAGAAAGCGCACAGAAAGATATAGCTATGGGATCTCAGACGCCGATAGGAACCTACATCCTAGGAATCTCGGACAAGGAAAATAACAACAAAGGCAAAGAGAGGCGAGCACCTCTTCACACCACCGGTAAATCATGATGAAAATGCTGTCTTGGAACAGCAGGGGATTAGGGCACCCCTCCAAAAAAGCGGCCCTCAAGGAGCTAATCCAAAGTGAAAAGCCCGATATTATCCTTATCCAAGAGACAAAGCTCGATCAGTCCGAAATCAGCAGACTCATTGATCAACAAAAGCAGTACTGTGGCTGCACCAGTGAAGCAAGAGGAGCATCAGGAGGCATTCTAACAATGTGGGACAACAACAAATGGAGCTGCAACTTCATCAAAACTCAACAGAACTGGATAAGTGTAAAATCTGAAAGCAAGGACAATGGAACTGAGATTAAAATATACAACATCTATTCACGAACCACTACAGGGAAAAAGAAGTATGCTGGAACACTCTGGAGGCAGACTTAGAAGAAGACCATGATAACAACCTTATTTTAGCAAGGGATTTAAACTTGGTCATGCACTCCAATGAGAAAAGAGGAGGAAAATTCAGCGCAGATCCTCTTAGAAACCGGCTTGAGCACATCATGCAGGAGAAGGATTTGGTCGATATAAAGCCCAAGAACCGAAGGTACACCTGGAGCAATAGGCGATTAGGAGCCGGTAACATTATGGAAAGGCTTGACCGTTCCTCATTAATATCGCATTTCTATCCTCCTTCTCCAACGGTCAGTCAGACATCCTCAATATCTCCGCTTCGGACCATTATCCAATCACCCTTACCTTGCAAAGTCATAGCCAACTCGGACCCCTCCCCTTTAAATATTCCTCCCTTTGGAACCAAATCTCTGCAGCTCGAGAAACGGTGAAGCAAGCTTGGTTACAGCATGTGGAAGGCTCCCCAATATACATTTGGGAAACAAAGTTGAAGCAAACAAGGCAAGCCCTTAAGTCATGGGCAAAGACCAACTACCAGGAACCCGAGTTATTAAAAAAGGACATCAAAAAAAACCTCGAGGTAATACAGCAAAGTATTGAAGCGGTAGGACTTACCCAGCAAGCAAAACAAGAAGAGATAAGATTGTATACTCAGCTGCGACAAACAGCTAGAGATGAGGAGATCAAATGGAGGTTAAAATCAAGACAGATATGGCTGCGTGAAGGAGATAAAAACACCTCCTACTTTCATAAACAAGCTACAGTCAGGAAGGCAAGGAATACAGTTAGCACAATTAAAGACAGTGAAGGGAACAGCTACGAGACCCAGGACTCCATAAAAGCAGCTGCAACCTCCCACTTCAAAAATCTCCTAACAGAGGACAAAAGCGAGGAGGATTACTCAAGTTTACTTCAACACATGACTAGAGAAGTCACTCAAGGAATGAACAACAAGCTCACCCAAGAAGTTGAAGAGGAAGAAGTCCAAAAGGCCATCGGGAGCCTCCACCCGGACAAAGCTCCAGGTCCTGACGGGTTCCCAATCAGTTTTTATAGAGAATACTGGCCGATGATCAAAAAGGACCTCCTAAAGATGATACGCTGGGTCCTAAAGATGATACGCTGGGTCCTTCGGAAAGGCAAATTAGGGGGTTACACCAACTCAACTTATTTAGCTCTAATCCCAAAAGAGAATAGGCCCACTACCTTCTCTAGATTCCGGCCCATATCCTTATGCAATTCTACTTACAAAATAATTACAAAAATTTTGTCTTCAAGACTCAAGCCTCTTCTCTCCTCCTTAATCTCAGAAAATCAGGGAGGTTTTCTAGCCAATAGACACATATCTGACTCCATTCTTCTCGTTCAAGAAGCCATCCATTCTAGTATTAGTCGAAAGGAAAAAGGATTTATCCTAAAACTAGATCTTGCCAATGCCTTTGATAGGGTCAAACATTCCTTTCTGTTTGCTGTACTGCACAAAATGGGATTCAATACCTCCTTCATTAACATGATCAAAGCATGCATCTCTAACACCTGGATTTCCCCTCTGGTGAATGGAAGACCTTGTGCAGCCTTTCAATCCTCCCGAGGTCTCAGGCAAGGCTGCCCCCTGTCCCCTTATTTATTTATTCTTATGGCTGAATCCCTTAGCAAAGCCTTGGACTACAATCGAAGAATAGGCCTAATCACAGGCATCCAATTCGAGCAGGGCACAAAAAATATCAACCATTCCCAATTCGCAGATGACACCCTCTTGATGGGAGGAGCCTCGAACACCATTGCAAGGCGCTTCAAAAAGATCCTGGATCAATTCATGGACTATTCTGGAGGAAAAGTTAATCAAGTTAAAAGCTGCATCTATGGATGGAATGCAACAACTCACACCATTCACAGCATTGCAAACATATTAGGGGTCTCATATAAGCTAGATTGGAGCCACTTCACCTATCTAGGGATGCCGGTGAGTATGGGACCTCTGAAGACCGAAACTTGGAACGAAATCCTTGACAAAATCAAAAGGAAAATCCAGCAATGGGGATCTATGTGGCTGAACCCAGCAGGACGCCTCGTTCTTCTAAAATCAGGTTTGATCTCTCTTCCCATCTATCGCTTTTCATTGATACAAGCTCCAATGACCTTCCATCATAAATTGGAAAAGGCTCTTAGACACTTCCTCTGGCAAGGAGGGAAAACAGAGAAGAAAAAGTTCAACTTGGTTAGTTGGAAGAATGTCATCCAACCCCAGGAAAAAGGAGGACTTGGGATAAGGTCTCCAAAACTATTGAATTTAACTCTTGGGGCTAAAATTGTTTGGAGGCTAATTACAGGGGACACAGCTTGGTGGAAATTAGTTCTAGAAGACAAGTATCTCAACAGCACTAGGCTCCAGCTACTGGAAACCAATATCCCCAATAGAGACAGCTCCAACATTTGGAAATTATGTAAGAAAATCATTCCCTTTATGATCCAACACATCTCAAAAGTTCCAGGAGGGGGGAACAACATCAGTATCTCCAATGACAGAATTCTAGGTCAGCGCCCTATTGGGTCCAACACAGATGCAATTCCAGCCATAAACTGGCTAAATAACAGAGGAATCTGGTGCCTAGCTCAAATTGCGCAGTGGGGAAATCCCTCTCAAGCATGGACAGGCTGGACTCTACCGGATTATCCAAGGGAATTAGAAACAAGTTTCCTCGCACTAAAGAGCCATCTGCATAGTAAAGCTCTAATTCAAAGAGGGGGAAAAGATAGCTATCGCTGGGATCCTACGGGAACCCTTTATACAGCTAAAGCAGGGTATCACCATCTATGTGAAAGTGCCTCTCCACAGGCCATCTGGAGTCATTGGAGATTGGTCTGGAAGGCGGAAGCCCCTCCTAAAGTAAAATTCTTCAGCTGGCTCCTCTTGAAAGGTAAGGTCTTAACAGCTGAAAACTTAAAAAAAAGGGGCATTATGGGCCCTTCCAAGTGCCCAAATTGTTGCCAAGCAGAAGAAACAATGCAACATTTGTTCATAGATTGCCAAGTAGCCGTAAAATGTTGGAAAGATATGGCTTCAGTTGGGGAAGTCGATTGGGATCCAAAGCCATCCATAGCATAAACAGTCTACAATTGGAAGAAACATTGCCCATGGAAAAGCAAGAAGAGTAAATTAACACAGCGGATATGGAACACAATACCTTTAACTCTTCTTTGGAGCATCTGGTTAGCCAGAAATAAGAAGGTTTTTCAAGATAAAGGACACAACATTAGAATCATGTGTCATAAAGCCAAGAGCTTAGCAGTGGAAGCTGTTACAACTCGCACTCACAGCAAAATCAAGCTCAGCAATTTCAGTACAGAAGAAAGAAACTTGATTAATTATGGACATGGTAGCATTATCAGCGCCCAGGAACTAGAAAAAGAAAATCCGCATTTGAAGGAGCCAACTATAGTTTGGAAACTGAGGCTTAAGGAAGAAGAATTTTCTCTCTGGCTGAGCAATTGCAACAGATACTACCTGTTCTTCGATGGTGCCTCAAAGTCTAATCCTGGCCTAGCAGGCGCAGGAGGCCTCATCTGCAATGAAAATGGCGAGCCTATCTTGCATTTCGAATGGGGATTGGGTGAACTCTCCAATAACAGGGCTGAGGGATTGGCCTTGTTCTAAGGACTCACCCAATTGATCAAGCTGGGAATCATGAAGGTGAATGTCTTTGGCGACTCTGCGATCATAATTCGGCTCATGGTGCAAAGACAGAGTTCGCCAAATACACTGCTGCAACAAATCAACAACAGGAATCAAATATTACACGGCATGTTGGAGGAGGCCCGCTACTATCATATCCTACGGGGTCTCAATAAAGATGCTGACAAATATGCCAGCAAGGCCTGTGAACGCCCCAAAGGCCAACTCAGCTGCAACGATATCTTGTCCACCCAACCACTACCATGAGAACCGCGCATATAGTCAGCACATGGGGCACTGTAACCAATAGAATCTGCCACTGCAGGCAAATCAGCAGAGCAGAGGACAGAACATATAAGGTTGAGAGGAAATGCATCAGAAGCCCGATCAGGCAATCAGTTCAGAGCATGGGAACCAGGATTCACAAAGAAGGAAATCGTCCTCGCCGTCAAAAACTAGATTTTGGTCAAGATATGCGTTGGAAGAAACAGAGGAGCATCGGGATGTGAAGCTCCCCCTCCCATCATCGCATTCAGAGAAATTCTTCATATATCCCTGTTATGCAGACTCAACACCCCACAATTGAAGCTTATCTTTGTAAGCCAAAGAGCGAAATCGCAGCCGAGTTTCACCAAGCTATTTGTGATAGCTTCTGTCAGCCCGAGTATATATCCCCAAGCGTTCTTAGCATCCCCGAGAGCATTGCTGCTCTTAATAGCAGCAAGATAAATCTTTAGAAGCAAGGAGACAAACAAAGGATCAGTGCCAACAATCAGTTAAAGGGATCAATGGAGCGTCCTGAACAATGTTTCCATTGCAGGGATCTGCAAGCCGAGTTTGAAGAAGTTCGAGCTCAACAGAGAGCGTTGGAGGACCAAGTGCGCATTTTGGAGACCAAGCTCGAAGAACAATTCAAAATCCTCCATGAAAAATATAGAGCGGAGATGAATCTCTTTTTGCACAGGGTACACTCCCTTCATGAGCAGTTCAGTAGTTTAAACAATAGATGCAGCCACGTAGAAGAAAGGATCGAAATCCTTAAGCATATGATGGAAAAGAAAGATGCTACATCCCCCTCCAGCGCAAAGCCAATCGAAGCTGACCAGGATCCAGAGGGATCAACTGCAAGGTAGATGAGCCATATTGAGATTGATTAGTCATGTTTTGCAAATGTAAATTTTGGGGCCGACAGTATGTAAAAATCTATAGTAGTATAAGCAGTACTAGGGACAGTCAAACCAAAGTCAGAACCAAGGAAAGATACCTTTTTGTGATTCCTTGGCTTCAAAATGCTCTTGAAGCATCTCATGTATGGCAATCTGCCTTCTTTTTTCAGATTAATACATAGCACCCGATCTTTGTCTAAAAAAAAAAAAAAAAATTATATCTTAATCAAAATATATAGAGTATATTTTTAGTTTCATAGAGTTTAAAATATCATTTCATTTTGAAAAAAAATCCACTAGTAAAAATATCTAAAATTTTTATATCTTAATCAAAATATATAGAGTATATTTTTAGTTTCATAGACATTAAAATATCATTTCATGGAGTATATTTTTAATTTCATAGAAATTAAAATATCATTTCATTTTGAAAAAAATTCCACTAGTAAAAATATCTAAAGTGCATACTTACCCTTTGAGGAATAGTGAATAGCCTCATCTTATTTGTCCCAACTTGGAATGAATAGCTTTAAGTATAATTACGTCACATCTTTAGTTTGATAATGATATGCATGTCCGAGTCATGGAAAAGATACTGAACGAACGAATGATCCTTGGAAAATATATTTATCTAATAAAGGATAGGGTGGGTGTTGCGATGACATGGACACGCCACCCTCCACACAACGGAAACCCTTTACGTGGGAGTCAACGTCCATAGACATCTAGAATCATAATTTTTCTTTGTTTTTTAAATTTATTGGAAAATTTTCTAGTGTTACAAAAGATTATAATGGGCAGGGTAGTGGTAATTTTGTTTTTTTAATTATTGGAAATTTTCAAAGTGTTAAATTTTTTTTTATAATGGCCACTGTAATGGTATTCATATTAGCAGTTGATTGGTAATTGTACGAGTGAGACATAATTAAATTAGTGATTTTTTTGTAAAGAAGGCTAATATTTTTATCGATTTAGAATTTTGATTTAATTTTTGATAATTTAAATTTATTTGAAATTGGATAAAATCTATAAAGACAAGATTCTAATATATATAAAACTTTAATATTGATAACCTTATGGGAATTGGCTCTATTTATGCGGTCTTTGAATCATCCCCAGGAGCAATAGGCCATGTCGAAACATCATTCGTAGTAGCATCTCTTTGGTCATATTTTTGTTAGATTTGTAACTAAAAATTAACACTTTGATATTAGCTTATTCTATTTGAATGTTTCACAAATGTACCCAACATTAATTTCGAGTTTGACAATTTTATATCATTTGATATAAATTTGACTTAGAATTAAAATAACATAATTGTTAAATCTTGATTTGTGTTATTTAAACTGTTTTTTTACTGTATATATGGATTCAGCACCGGAGTAATGGGAACTGGATGATGGAGGGCTACAACTTTCACTGTTTTTACCCTAGTTGTAACCCTGATTACGGTTAGTCGTAGACACCGTAAACTTCTGAGGCTACCTCCCCAACCTGCTGCCCTCGCCTGCACCTGCTCCCGACTGTCGACGGTTACGGCCTACCGTTCCTAGGCTTAGCATGGAAGGAATGGAGTTGGACGTCATGGATTATTCGTTGGACCCTTACCTAGAGCAATCCATCTTCTGCCACCCAGACCCTAAATCGGAACCCGTTCCATCCTCAGTGTCGTCCTGCTCAAACCCGTCACCGGTTGTCTCCCTCCTCAGGCTTACGACCTCCACTCTCCACATTGGGACTCTCTCCATTGACTCACTTGCCCTAGACTGTCCCCCATTGTCTCCCGAAACCCTAAACCTTCTGGTTGCCTGCTCATCCCCTCCCTTTGACCCCTCTCCCCCTGCAGATCATTACTTCTCTAAAAACCCTCCCTCTCGTCCGAGTAGCAAGTCTAATGCGGCAGCAGAGGCTCAGAAGATCCACGGCTCCCCGGTCTATTGCACGGCAACCCAGACCTCGGCTTCTCCTTCTAGTTGTTTCGACACTCCTGTAATTCGAGTAAGATCAGCGAAGCAGCAGCCTCATCCTGAAGCAAAAAGTCCCTCGGATCCATTGTTGGATCATCCTACTGCGTCGAGAACAGGGAAAAGGAAAACAAGGTGTGTTAAGGCCTTCGGCAAGGACTACACCATCAAATTTGGGGAAGGACTCACCATGGGTGAAGTGGCAGACAAGGCAGGGAAAGTCCTGATGGGTAAGGTTTGAGGAAGAACCTACACGACAGAGCGATTGGGGTTGTGGGTAAAAGTAATCTGCAGGCAAATATTCACACAGCTTCCGGAAGTACAGATTCTCCTACGAGGATGGTTTGCGCTTCATTTTGCCCTTGAAGAATTCACAAACATGGCACTCACACGTTATTGGCATATCGAAATGGCTCCTGCGCTGCTCAAAAGATGGAGTCCTCTCTTTGATCCGGAAAGAGAATAGATAGGATTTGAATCTTTATGGGTATGTCTACTTGGTTTACCTCTCCAGTACTGGTCAGAAGAAGTGTTTGTGCGAATTGGAAATACCCTCGGCACCTTTCTAGATTATGACAAATCCATAATACAGTCCAAGAATCGTACCCTAGCCCACATTCTAGTGCATCTGGATACTCCGGAGGGCCTAGAGGAAAAGATTACTCTGCGATGGCATAACTTTACTAGGGTTCAAATCCTAGATTACGACGGGGTGCCATTCAGATACCGCCGTTGCCACAAGGTCGGGCATCTGTATAAGGAATGTCCATAGGTCCAAAAACCTCTGGAAGTGACTATGAAAAAATAGGGCGGCGATAGAAGGGCTACCATAGATACCCCCAGGAAGGCACCATCAACAGCACCCACTCCACCTCGGAAAGCGACCCCAGCGCAGCCATTCTAGCAATCTACAGGCTGCTCCACGCGCCCCCCATCTCCACCTCTGACTCAAGCCTGGGCAGCACCTGAAGCAGCTCATACTTCGGGTATTTCTCTCCCCACTCTCCCTGCTCTATCTTCTACTTATGCATTTTTTTCACATCATCTGCATAATGCATTTGTACAGGATCGATCTATCACCCCTACATCTATCCCCTGCCCCCTTCTCTCCCATCAACAGGTTATTTCTACTACCTCCCCATCCCTACCTCCGGAGGCATCCTCCACCCCATCCCCTACTCCCTTGGTTCCCCCCCACCCTTACAACCTGCGATCCCTTCCCCCCACTGTGGATACACATTCAATACATTCTGGCCTCGGCATGTCCCTCCCCTCGATGTCCATTAAACCCCTTCATGGGCGCAAATCTTATCTCTCGCATGCTATACTTTGGGCTGGTGCTGAGGTGGCCTCCGAAAGGCAATCTTCATTAGATCGGGTTCTTAGAGCAAAGAACACCCTTGACATGTTACCCCCATGAAGTGCCTATCATTTAATTCAGGGGCATGGCTAGCTTGCCCAAAAATCTAGCCCTTCGCAGGCTATTTGAATTTGAGCTTGTAGACATTATTTTTCTTCAAGAAACCCTTGGTGAAGCTCAGCACATTATCTGTATACTGAGGAGTCTGAACCCGAGATCGGAATTCCTCGCCCTAGATGCAGTTGGGATATTTGGAGGATTGGCTCTGGGTTACAACCCATGCTCCATAAACCTAACATCGGCTTGGGGAGGAAAGGGCTTCATTGGTATCGACATCTTTTCTGCTGAGTTGGGAATGCATCTCTGTGTCATGAATGTTTATGGGCCTTGTCAGGGGCGGGAGTCTTTCTGGAATCAGCTCCTAAACCTCTCTATTACCTCATCTAACAATCTCATTATGGGAGGTGATCTAAATTTTTCTATCGGATTTAGTGAGTCCTGGGGTTCATCGACACAGATCGAACCGCTCTCTGATACCATGGAAAACCTGCTCGATCAAGCACATCGGATATCCCCATGAATAGACCCCTGCCCACATGGAGGAATAGAAGAGTTGGAGAGGCAGCACTAGCCAAAAGACTGGACCGTTTCATCCTCAAAACCTTGATGTTACAGAGCTTATCCCATTATAAGCAGTGGGTCGGATTCGGAGGTATCTTTGACCACTCCCCTATCTACCTCGAAACCTATGGCCCTCCTATTAAGCCCAAAGCCCCTTTCAAATTTAATTCATCTTGGCTTCAGGACCCCTCATACTCCAAACTGGTCTCAGATTTCTGGCTGCAAAACCCTCCCACTCAAGGTCTCACCCAGGCTGAAGGGTTCTGTCATAACCTTCTGCATCTCAAGAAACTAACTATCAAATGGGCAAAGGAAAAAGTTCAAAGGGATGACCATACCCTTGCCTTTGTTGAATCCTCCTTGGCCCATCGTATGGATGACCAAAGCAGGGGTTTCTTAAACACATAAGCCAAGTCACATCTAATCGAATTAGAAAATCAGAGGGACAAAATTCTTAAGGAAAGAGAGGAAACCTGGCGACTCAAGAGCAGAGCGCTCTGGCTCAAAGTAGGGGATGAGAACACAAGTTACTTTTAGAATTTTGCCAATGGGAGAAAAGCCTCCAACACCATCTGGAAAATTCCCTCGCAGGATGGAGGTATTGCTAAAACTTTCCATCAACTATCTCAGTTGGGCATTTCACACTTCAAACATCTATATAAGGAACCTCCAGCCTCAAACCTTGCCAATATCATTCAAGTAGCAGGGAACTTCCCAAGCTTTGTAGATCCGGATGGTGCACCTGAGCTAACTGCACCCATCACTAGAGAAGAACTTGAAGGGACATTAAAATGGTTCAACAAAGATAAAATCCATGGCCCAGATGGATGGCCCATTGAATTCTACATAGCCTTTTTTGACCTCATTGGGAATGATCTTCTCAATGTAGTTGAAGAGTGTAGGAACTCCGAAAAGATGTATGAGGCTATCAACGCTACCTTCATTGCTCTTATACCAAAATCTGACTCCCCTACATCCTTCAATGATTTTCGACCTATCTCTCTCTGCAATACCCTCTACAAAATCATCGCAAAGATCATAGCTAATTGGTTCTGTCCTATACTCTCCCATCACATCTCTCCAGAGCAATTCGCCTTTCTTCAAAATCGAGAGATCCATGAGGCCATAAGCACTGCTGAGGAAGCCATTCACTCTATCAAAACAAGAAATATGAAAAGCATTATCCTCAAGATTGACCTCACAAAGGCTTTTGATCGTGTCAACTGGCTCTTCATTAAGATGGTTCTGATCCATCTAGGATTCCCACTAGCTTTCACAGAATGGATCATGTGCTACATAAATTCGGCATCCTTCAATGTACTCATAAATGGATCTGCATCCCATTTCTTCCATGTCGAACGAGGACTTCGGAAAGGATGCCCTCTTTCTCCCCTTCTATTCCTTATAGTGATGGAGGGTCTTAGTAGGCTCATTGGCACTGCAAAAAGGGAAGGCAGATTCAAAGGACTGAAAATGAATGAACTTTTCCACCTCACCCACCTCCTTTTCGTTGATGATGTTATGATCTTCCTGGATGGCAGCATCAGGGACTCTACCTCTTTCCATGACATCTTTGCACTTTTTGAAAAAGCCACAAGTATGGTCGCAAATCAGTCCAAGTCTACTATCACTCTGTCTCACACCTCCCCTCAGGAGGACAAAATAGCTCTCCATTTCTTCCATTATCAAATGCATAATCTCTCGGATGGCTTGAAATACTTGGGGTTTTGGATCAAACCCCATAGCTACCAGATTGCTGATTGGATCTGGCTAGTGATTAAAATTGAGAAGAGACTGAAAATTTGGAATCACAAATTCCTGTCCAGAGCAGGGTGCCTAGTCCTTATAAAATCTGTGCTGGAAGCCACACCTGTATACTGGATCTCACTCACCTGGATTCCTCGAGGAATACTCGGTCGCATTCAACAGATATGCTGCAGATATCTATGGAATGGACAAAAGGAAGGAAAAACTTTTGCTTGTGTGAGCTGGAAGAAAATTGCTCTGCCAAAAAAACGAGGGGGGGGGGGTTGGGGGCTAAAAGACCTGTCTATTTTTGCACAAGCCCTTGCAGCCAAGATGAGTTGGACCCTCCTCACTTCACAGAATCTATGGACCACTGTGTCATACCATAAATACATCCGGCCGTAGCAAATCTTGGACTGAGTTCGCCTACCAGACTGGCCTCGTTTGGGCATCTCTATAGTCTGGAAATCAATTACAAACTATGCCTTTCATCAGATCTTGTCTGGCATGGTGCATAAACAGTGGTAACTCAGTGCACATTGGTATTGACCCATGGATAGGGGGAGGAAACAGGTATCAACTGCCACCTGACCTGATACAATATCTACAACATAGAGATACCATAGTGATCGCACATATTGTTGATCATGAGTGCAACACTGTTTTCAACTAGAAATGGAGGACAACCCCTGAAGTGGGCATTCCTATACAGTGGCAACATTCCTATACAGTGGTGCAACATTCCTGGGAAACATATCTAATGACATTGACTGAAGTTCATGTGTGTATAAATGACAATCCAGATGAACTTGTATGGATGCTTGCTGAGCATGGAAAATATACTCCCAAGTTGGGCTACACCCACATTCTCTCGGATCGCAAACCTGAACTTTCAAAAGAATGGTGGCAACAGATTTGGAAACTGAAAACACCTCTATGGGCGTGCTTATTCATGTGGAGTGTCCTAAGCAAAAAAACCCCCACAGGCGAAGCCCTCTTGCACAGATCAATACATGGCCCGATTTGGTGTGTATTATGCAAACAAGACTCTGAAACAACCGAGCATCTGTTTTTGCTCTGCCCGACAGTCGCCCAGTTATGGCAAACAACAAGTCAACAGTAGCTCTCTATTCTGAATACATGGCAGGGTCCCTCTATACTACAAGCATGGAATAATTGGAACGCAGCACACCAGGGCTCCAAGAAACAATGCCTTCCTTGGCATTGTCGTACTTAACACAGGTTTAAATTTTGTGAGGGAGGACAATCTGAACAGTGTCACGAGGATAAACCTCACCATAAAAAGGCATTTCACTTAATTAAATATTATTTAAATCAAATTTATGATAGTTTAACTATATTTTATTTTCACTATAGTGTAAAGTATCAATCTCCTTTTATTATTTTAAATAGTGAAAAAAATCACTTTACAATATATTTAATTTGGACATAAAAATTCCCCAATAGGGTGATGCTACCTACACATAATAGTTGAAGCATGGGTTTTGTTGTGACCTTGTGCTATTTCACCTTTTCTTCAACCATTGCATCTGCATTGTATATATGATGACCATTGTTCAAAGTGCCACCTATAATGCACTATGGGTAACATTTATCTCCCACATGTTGGTCTCATCATAGAATTCTTCGCCATCACCTTCTCTTGGTGTGTGCCTGTGTTTCTATTTCACTTCAGTTCCTCCCATGCATGTACTTTCCTCCAATTGCCATGACTTTCGACCAGAGCTCTTTGTCTTGGTTCCTTTCATTTTGCCTCTCTCCATTGGCATTTTTCTTGCCTTTGCAAGATTTGTCCTACAAGGAAGGCATCATCCTGTTTCATTCTATCTCAGACCTTCCTCTATCGGATAGTTTTTCTTTCTTCTTTGGTTTCAACACTTTGAGTCCCTTTGTGCTTCGCCTTCTCAACTCCGGTAGTTTTCTCCTCTGCTAGCAGCAATGACTAGACATTATGAGTGTGCCCATTTCCATAAAGGGAGTGGTGGTTATGGTAATGTCGATAGTTCTCGAGTTATTTTTCAAGATGAGTCTTCAGCTCAACACTACAGGGTCCATACTGTAGGTTTTAACCCCGTACAGAAATTACCTGCATACGAATTCTAAATCACAAGAAAATAAAAAATGCGAGAGCATAACCCATAAAACACATATACACAGAGATTTCCCAC
>APFE031653920.1:3608-57110 GCA_000404065.3 Pinus taeda
TGAAGCCAAAAAGGTATGTGATCTCTCCTCTTAAGCTCAAATAGGAAGTCTTGATTTCACTAGCATTTACCCTCAAAAGTTTAGCTTCTAACCTCTCCAGCCACTGACCCAATGCCTTAATTTATAGTGCAATGGAGATCAGTTACCAGCTCCTCCTTCAAAGGGATAGAATCCTCCTTCAAAGGGATAGCTCCTCTCAACAAGGGATTAGTTCCTCCTATTATGGGATGCATGAATCACTTGGAGCGAACAATCCACGTAACAAATCCTTCTAGAAAACTCTAGAATCAACCCAAGATGAGTTTTTTAAGATAAAAATTGCGCCTTTTGACTTTTACAGGGGTACGCACCCTCCCATTTACATACAGAGCGTATAAGTACGCAGATATCTTGAACAAAAGGTGCGGGCCCGCAGGAAAAGTGAGAGAAAGTGTGGAACCAGAGTTACATTGCTTTTTTGATGTCTTTCTCTCATTTCTAAATCTTGTTCTGAAGAGCTGAGGTTTGAGACTTGCTTAGGAAGCTGGTATAGGTGGTTATAGACCCATACCGACTGCAAATAATCAAGGTGATGATATTTTCGTGTAACAAGGCCCAATAGGATCTTTAAGTGGAGGATTATAAGGAGGTATTAGACCTTTAGTAAAAGGTTCCTTAGGTAGAATAGAGTCTGGGTCAGTATGCAATGATTCTGAATTAGAAATGAGAGACTGAATCCCCTGAGTAGCAGGAGAATTTGATTCACTTGGGAATTCCTCCCAAAAAGTGGAGGAAGATCATGTAGCCATTGAGACTGATGAAGAGGTCTAGCAGAAGCCACAATGAATGATATAAATTAAAAAAAAAAACAAACAAAATTTAGCGATTTTTTTGTATCATCTCAGTAACAAATAGCACACACCTAAAAAGGAAAAAAATATATGAGATCAACAACCAATCAAACTTTGTCTGATAATCCCAACTAGCTAGTGATGAAGTCTAGTATCGAAGGAATATAAGGGAAAGTTAATCAAAACTAGATAGTTATGTTTAATCTTGATATTCACCTAAATCTTACTGAGAAGGGGCCAAGCACTCTCGTGAATATGATTACCCTCCCAAAAAACCAAAGACAAAGTAGGTTCACTTGTCTAGGTACTAGGGCATCCCACCTTAATCACCTTGTGTCCATCAACTCTAAAATCTCTAAAAGGATCCCAAATATACAAAATACCCACTAAAATAAAATTGAAAGTGGGATACGTTCTCTCACACTCTAATGTTGTCTTGTGCTTAGCTCTTGTGTTAGAGGAGCGGTCCCAATTGATATGAGTGCAATCGGATTTTCACTCTCTAATGACACTAGTTTCATTTTGTAGCCTTGGGGAGTTTACTTACACAACCTAACCCAAGACCCTAACCTAAGCTAATGTGTGGTTTCCTGTGATAAAGAGTTGTTGATTACTTTTACTACATGGTTTCTTTTAAATGTGATTTATTAATGTATTCATAAGGGTGTTGACCTATGAAGTTGTGAGACTTGACTCAAACCATGTAGAAAACATGTTTTTTAATTTGAATTTGATGAGAAAGAGATTCTACAAGGAGAGAGCAATAAACGTCTTTTTCAAAAAAAAAAATCCTAATGAAACTTATAACATTTCACAACAGATGCATTAGAGTAAACATAAAGTAAAATTTTCTTTTGCTTTTGTCAATAATGCAACTAATCTATCTTTTTCAAAAGGAACATTACATGGATGCAACTATAATAATCAAATTTTTAGCTAGTACAGACCTAAGGATCAATAGAAAAGCAAATATCTAAACAATGAATTCCACAAACTAGGTGAAAAACAAATTTTAAAGACACTAACGTAGGTTTCTAGACCACACGGGGTGTTAACAGCTAGGATAATTCACTCTGCACAAAGGAATCATGTGTTAAAGTGCAATGAAAAGCACTAGAAGGGCACATTACAATGGATTTGCTTAGAAAAAAATATAATCCATGTTAAGACTATTAAAACTAGCATGCACACATTTAAATGACAAGAATTCAACACTCACAAGACCAAACAAGACCAGAGATTTAGGATCTAGGAGATAAAACAAAAACCAAGAATCAAAATGATCCCTAGTGGAGTCACCAATTTTTCTATAGGGATTTGTGCTCAAATGTTCAAAGGAGAAACCCTCTCAAGTTTTCCCAAAATCTAAGGCAGCCATATCAAGAGATCTACTACAACATGGTTGTATATATTCAACAATGTAAGTAATAAGTTGGAATTGACAAAAAAAAGTGAGAGATGACTTGCTTACCCCTTAGCATAGACCTATTGTAAAAATCAGTGTGGTTGAGAGAGGTCCTCAACCAGCTCCAAAAGTGTTACGGGATAAAACACCCCAGGTTCTAGGTTGAGAACCCCAACATATCAAAGGACATACACTAACAAGAAGTAAGAAAACAAGTAGTCCTAATGCTTAAATTACTATATTGGGATGAAGAGATAGTACCCGTAGGTCCTACGTTTGAGGATGTTCCCATAGGTTCCAAACCCTTTGCTTCCTCCAATGCTTCAAACCCTGCAACTCATTCCAGAAAAGCATATATACTAGCAATAGTTCAAAGCATGTTCAAGATATGAATGTTAGATCATATAATCATATAGATATAAAACTTGAGATCATACATAATTATATGATAACATTATTTAAATAATAAAGATCATCACATTGGGAACAAGAAAAAGCTTCTTTATTGATGTTTGAAAAGAATGTGGAAGAATACAACCTTATTCGACCACATCTCCAAGAGAAACCTTCCTCCAGATATGTCTAGCCCAAGCCTCGACAATCCTCTTTTGAATGCATACACATAGATGCCATATAAAGGAGATGGACATCTTTATGAGGAAATAAGGGTTTCTTATAGTTGGGAGTGTAGGAGGCACAAGGATAAATCAAACTTGATCAAGGAACAATTGGATAAAATATCAATATCCTATCTTTCTCCCCCCTTAGGCCTTCCCATGAGGTGTATTTATATCACCCCAAAATAGTTGTTTCAGTTGTGATACAGTTATTACACGTGCACGTGTAGGTGGGCTTCCGGTGTAACCCATAAACCCTGCCCATAAAATAGGGATTTAATTTTTTTTTATATTTCAAATTATATACACAGGTTGGGTATAGTTGGCCCCATGTGTGCACATGCTTTTTGAAGGGAAGAATCGCGTATGGAATTTAAAGTAATGTTTTTTAGTAAATGGACCAAGTCTAAAGGGAAAGGGTTTCCCAAGGCCATGACTCAGAGCATTAGGTATACAAGGGTGATAAATGATTCTATAACAAAGAGAAAAACCTACACAAAAAGAAAAAAAATGTGATCTTCACAGCATATAAACTATATGAATTGAAAACACTATTAAGTAAGTAGTATGGTATCATTAAATACATCATCAAGAAACCATAATCCAAATCACTGCAGCATAAGTACAAGAAGCATAAACATTAGACAATGATATGGATGACATAGTAGTAGATCTATATATTCAGTCAATGAAGGAAGATTACAACCATAAGCAATTGTAGCAAGACCTCCTCTAGCTCCTAGCTCTTCAATCTCACTCTCTCAAACAATATCTTGGCAGCATAACAATACATGAATTATGATCTCAATCTCAATGGACTAGCCTCCAATATATAGGCAAGGGGAGGGTGAAAAGACTACCAATTCTTCCTTTATATTAATTTGGGAAAAATCCATAGGGTGGAAGATGTTTCCTTTTCTTTATTGCTTTCTTCCACTTTACTATGCTTTGTTAGGATAGGAAAAATCAATGGATGATATTGAGGTGATAATATTCCAACATTTTAGAGTCTAATTGAGTGAACAACAGAGTCACGGTAAGTCAACTCATGATTTTTTTTGTGGCTACATGAAAGTTTGGTAATGCAGGTCCCATGTAGATACAAAGTGTCAATTGCTAGGGTAACACAGGTTACTGTTTTATGACCAACATTAACATGATATGATGTTGTCTTGCATGGTACTTTATAGCTTCAAAAGGTCTGAAACAAGGGTGTATTTTAGGAAGAAATATGGCCACCTCCTCTAATATGATGAGGAGGTATTTTCCTATATAAAAAGCACCATAAAAACAAACTCTTGTCACCCCACCCAACAATGAGGAGCACAATGCAAAGCAGGAAAAAATAAATTCTGAGGAAGTTTTGAAGCTAATGAGATAATTCCAGCATATTTTAGAGGAATTAATAACTCATTTGGAATGAGAATAGAAAGGGCCTACTATGTAAAATGAAGGGCCCAAAAACCTAGCAATAAATTATGTGAATCAAGATATGGAAAATGTAAAGTTTCAAAAATTTTGGGAGTCCAAAAATGGAAAAATTGCAAAAGAATGGCTGGAAAACATGGCTATTTGCTTCACTCGAAGGGAATACACCTCAAATATGAAGGCAAAGATGGTTGTATTCCAATTAAAATCAACTAAATTTATTTTGTGGAAAACATTATTACCTCAGTTGGGGATGTATATCTCAGAGGTAACTTAGGAGTTATTTGAAGAAAAGTTTAAAGAACACTATGTATTAGAGGAGTTCATTGAAATACAACTGAATGAATTCAATGCATTGAAGCAGGGTAGTTGATCAATGCCTGAGTATGGGGCTCATTTCATGCAACTACTTCATTACGCCCCTCACTTAAACATAGGGAAGCGTAGAGAAAACTATTAGGGTTTTTATGTGCTCTTTTAATTCCATATATTTTTATATGTCAAACGAGAATTCGTAATCTTAGAGTTGCAAAATATTATGGTTCATATCCAAGTTCATTGTTATATTCTCAAACTAGTACTGAATTGTTTTTCCAATCTCTGTACATAACTCAAAATCATCCCATTACTCACTAAAATTCTACAGAAGAAGCCTATTATGTATTCCTAATAACACACACAATTCAAATCACTAATTTATCTTCAACAATCATACATCTAATTCATTCTTGAAAGCCTTACTAGAGACAAAGTCAATAACACCATAACTTAATTTCAAAATTCAATTCAAGTAATCTGTTCCACTCAATATCTTCACATGAACTAACCCTAGGGTCAAACTAGAAAGTGAAAACCAATCCCATCAATGATATTAAACTCAAAGATTCATTTAGGCAACTCTCTAATTTCATAAATCTATTCGAAGTTGATTGAAGAACAAAATAAATGATCTCTAGTCCATACACAATCCTATGGAAACTCTCAGATACTAAATATTGGTTGCAAAGACTTTCACTAGAAATTTTGATTCACGGGCAGTAAGGTATTTCGTTTTATATCAAAGGTTCTATCTCGGTCTTAAGATTGTGTAAAAACTCGACCTTCATAAATCCAATTCGAATTAAAACATATCCATTCAATCTCAACAATGCTTGACAAAATAAAAGCCTACAAACTCAATCAATTCCTATAAAATGCTTTTCACAAACTTAAGAAATTTAAATGGAAATATATCCTTTTGATAATAAATCATCAAGTAAAAGTTTGAAAGGTAGAACATTCAGATCTATAGAATATTTAAAGGTTGTTTTATCACACTTCTAAGTAACGAATATCTAATAACCACAGCAACAAACAATATTCCAAGTGCAATTACTCTATACTAATCCACACACACACTTCCTATCTAACTAAAATCAATCACAAGACTTGGTTGAGGTCGATGGTGGGCCCTTTCCATGACCTTAAATAAGCTAGATTACCAAAATAAGTTTACATATTAGAGACACGTGAATTTATAAATATAAAATCCAGTATCACTTATATTAATAGTCTTAAATAAAGCATGAGTACAGTAGTTCCAAACTAAATTAAAACAAAGTCATCTAATGTTCACAGCCACAATTATTCTTTTCTTTAGCTTGCTAACCCTAACACTAGTGTTTGGCCCTATTAAAGAGATAACAACCTAAAAATAGTTTTAACTAAATAATCAAGAAAAATAATTCAAATATGATATGTGCTTAATTAAGATAAAACCATATACTTAAGGATCACTCATGCATTCGATCATATCTCAACAATGTGATTGTAGTACTATCATTAGGTTGAAGGTGTTGTTACTACTATCACAAACAGGAGAAATCACCTTGAAATGTCCATCAGTTTGACTAGTGCCAATTCTAAAATAAGGTACTGAACAGAGTACATAATTAGGTACCAATGACCTGTCAATGCATTCAAGTCTCCATCCTCATATTTAGGAATCCTAGCAATAAGTCAGTCAAAGTGATTCAAAAGAGTATGAATTTTTTTATCATCTATCTGAACTAACCAAAGACATGTAAAAGTAGACCTAATTATGACTCTTACCTCCATTTATGAACTAGAACAATTTAACAAGTATAGGGTGGTTTTGAGGTGTTAAAAGGAGAAAAATGGAGTATGATATAATGAAAGATAGTAGGATAAGGTGTCAAAAAGGGTGACAAAATTAGGGCCCAACATCCCCCCATGTCAGAGGGGATGCATGTCCTCATGCAATTGCCTTTTTCCAAAACCAGTAAGAAATCAAAATTGGGTCATCCTTTGTTCAAACTCCTGTCGCGCTAACTAAAACTTCGAGGCCATTTTTCTTTGTTGTCTGTTATCGAAAATTATGGGCTTGTTCATAAATAATGAATTCTTTAGCATGCTTTAACTGCATCACCTTCCAACTAAGAATTCATTTGTTCTTCAAGACCATTTTATCATTCTTTGATACCAAAGCCATATTTTGAGTCCTGTACAGTTAAATTTTTTTCCTGACATCACGAAACA
Organism: Pinus taeda; assembly: GCA_000404065.3. NCBI lineage: Eukaryota > Viridiplantae > Streptophyta > Pinopsida > Pinales > Pinaceae > Pinus > Pinus taeda. The sequence continues at coordinate 10,427 of APFE031653920.1, forward strand.
AGGTTTTATACTTGTGATACTTCTCTTTGAGCTTCATATTCTTCTTTTGGAGTTTACTTACTTGTTGTTGTAAGTCCATTTCATCATGAGCAAATAAATCATAAAGACGTAGGGTATGCTTTTGTGAAATAATTACCTTATGGGTTAATTTTTCATGGGTTTGGCTGACCATTGCCTTGGCTTCTTGTCTACATATTGTTGGTCATTGTTCAGAAAAATCATTCTGTGGAAAACAAAACTAAATATCATGAAAGTTATCAATTGTCCGTTCCTCCTCAAGCAAGGTTATGTACAACTTCTCTATTTCTATTGGTGCTTGAGAGGGAATTTTTTTCTCTAATTATGGAGAGCATAAAACAATTACTGACTCAAGGGTTTAAGTGCCCTGAGGAGGGAATTATTGACGAGTCATGCTTCTAGTGTGTCACCAACCTTGCTGTGTGGTCAGAATCTCTGATAATTTTGGTATCTCTTCTGATTGTGGTGGTGGAGTTGATATCAATGTTGCTTTGTCCTTCTCATGGAATAGTTTCCTCTTCTCCTTCTTAGGGACATTTTTTTCTTTTTCACCTAGTCGCTCTTTTGCTACCGAAGCGATCAGTTTTACAACCTCCACCCATGGTTTCTTTTGTTTACTTTTTTCGGGTTTCTCAAATGTTGCGTTCTTCACCATATATTCTATCTCTTGTTTTTGTATTTATTTATGTTTCTTCCCCTTTCAAGCTAGGGTTTCTTTCTTTGTAGAGGAGCTAGGGTTTGTCTATTATGGTTTTCCCAGGGGGTTCACCAAACTTCCCTCAACCTCTAATGAAGAGACTTGTGACACTGCAACACTTGGCTAGTCTTGTGTCCATATTCTCTATGCTTGGTTATAAACTTTGGCCGATGAAGTCTTGACGAAAAATACGAAACATCTGCAAGGGAATTTTTGGTGCAACCATGAACCTGTGTCCACACTAGGAAGCCCCATGCCTATACTCAGCCTTCTACTTTGTGTGTTCAAGCTCATTCAACTAGTAGAAACAAAGAAGGGGAAATCTAAACGAGAAAACCTATGTCAGAGGTCTTACATGCTTCTCTGGAGGAACAACCTCTTTCACTCTCAATAAGTCAGGATCCCTCTTTCGCCCCAAAAATAAATAAGTGCCTAGGCACATTCCTCTTGAAAAATAAAAAGGCGAAAGAAGAGAAAGGCTTCCTGCGCAGATAGGAAGCATGGAACTCCACCGGGGTACTATCTAGGCTCACTGGCAGTGGAGCAATGTCTGTGTTCCTGCGTGACTCCATTGGGCTCCTATCCAGGCCTGCTGGTAGTGGAGCAACACCAGAGATGAAAAATTATACACTAAAAATATTCAAATCATGAGACTCCCTTCCCAAATTCGAAACGCTGACATCAAGCTGAACTTTTGATTTTGTTTGACTGAGTTGTCAAAGGGTGGACCATGTATGTCCATAGCGTAAGTGGGGAAGTTGAAGTAACCTGCACAATGATTCAATACTCCCCGAAAGACCAAGGCCCTATGTTAGCAATGAATTGAAACAAAGAAGCTGCAGTTTTACTAGTGTGTCCCCAAGTGATGTAGCAGCTACAATCACCCTCCAAAATTTTTGCCTGCACCCAATTTCAAAGCCTCCCTTGAGAGTTCCACTTGATGACTACACACACTTGAGTTCACTCCATGAGTTCGTGTGAGTCCTTGCATCCACCTTACTTGTTCATTTCATTCAAGTTTCTGCATGCTAGTGTCTAAGTCATGCTTGCTACCATGTTTTGGTTATGCTCAAAGTCTTCGCTTCATATGTGCTTTTTGTGTTCACTATGAAAGCATCTATCGCACTCACATACAAAGTCACATTCACTATTGCACAAGCATCATCTCGATCAATGAATGATCAATCATGAGTGTCGTGCTTGTCACTTGCATCGTCGGTCGGTCATATTGAACATCTGTGTCTAGATGGTTTGAGTTGTTTCTTCGTCGAGTCACGAGAGTGTTTGTTTTCATGATCACCTATGCATCTTTTGATTGTTCACACACTTAGTCATTTTTGCTGAAGTTCTGAGGACCAGAATCCCCTCTTGCAACCAGACAATCACCCTACCATCAACTAGATCGAATGTCAACTAGAATAGTGCAGAAGCATCAAGCAAGTCATTTTAGCCTATGCTTCCCGCAAGAAATTCAATCCACTTTCATACTGACCACCTGGATAGTCAAACCCGACAGTCACCCCAGGACTAACTCCCCCCAAAAATTGCACAGAGGTCACTAACCTTACTCACTCAGCTAACTAAGGAAATTGCGTAGACAGGCTGAACAAACACCAAGTGCCTAACCCTGTCTCCCTCAAAAAATTGTGCAGTTTTCCCAATCACTCATCCAAGCAATCAACCAACTGATCATCCAAGAAATTGTGCAGTTTTCATGAGCAGGCCTTCTACTACCCAGCAACCTGCTCGACTCAGAAATTGCACAGAGATGATCAACAGGCCAACCTCCTAGCCTCAATGCAGTTTCCTCTACCAGTAACTCCTAGCAGCAGACTGCCAGTTCCCTCCAGGAATTGTGCAGTTTCTACTGCCAGTGACCCAGCAACGAACTGCTAGTTCCCTCTGGGAATTGTGCAGCTTTGGCTGCCGGTGACCCTAGCAACCAACTTCCAATTCCCTCTGGGAATTGCATATTTTTGGCGGCCAGGCTCCCAGGCAGTTCCTCCCAAAAAATGTGCAATCTCTGACTGCTGACCCTCCTTGCAGCCTGGCCTGTTCCTCCAGAAAATTGTGCAAATTTGACCTTCCAACCCTTGTTTCCCGCTTGTTCTAGAAAATGCACAAGTCTTGCCTACCTTGCCTTCATGAAACTTGGACTTTCCCTCCAAAAATTTGCAAATTTTTCCTTCCAGCCAAGCCAGACCTCACAGACAGTCACTGTCAACTTGGATTGCCCATCTTCATCACTCAGTGACTCTTGCATAACTTTCATCTTCAGTGCCTGAAGCCATCATGCCGCTTCACAACCTTGTTGCCTCTCCCAGTCACCTGCATCTAAAATGATCATGTGTCATGGTAGACTAGGAGGTTTTGGATTTGATTTCGTCTCATCATGAGTGACTACAGGTATAGATACACCAAAAAATTTGGCAAGACGACGAATGGGATGAACAAAGGGAGCACGTGCAGAAGGATAGGTTCACCAATGGATGAACAAACGATGCATTCAAAGATATGTGCTCGTGAATGGATGATCATGCAAAGATATATTCGTGGACAGATGAACGAGCAAACATGCAAGATGTGCCACGAACAGACGAACTGATGAACATGCACCTTTCGCGAACAAATGAGCCTCTCAAACATTCCAACATGCAAGCAAGGAGAAACATGCTTAAGCATCATCAAGCGAACCAAAGACCATCGAATAATCCATGCACTTTTCCATGTGGAGGTGAAGTTGTGATACACCATGAAGACATCTAGCACCTAGCAGCACTGTAGCTTGACATGCAATCCAGCAGTAGCATGAATGTACCAACACTATCATGTCGAGTCATGTCATGAGTCAAGTCACCCACATCTCCACTATGGGCTATGTTGTCAATAAATGTAATGTAACGTGGAAGTCCAAGAGACCCACTTGTTGTACAAAGATTCATGTAAAGTTGAAAAGTCATGGAATTCAAACAATCATGAGGGTAGTCGAACAACCACAAGGGCCAGTTTTCACTCTTAGCTATAAATACCTCCTCATTTGTACATGCAAAGGACTTTTCACCTCAAATCCTCCCACATAGCCAAGAGAGTCTGTAATCTTTCCTTTGAGGAGTAAGTAGTGGCTCCAACACCTCTCACACGAGGTTAGTGATGTATGGTGTAACGATGTGTCTTGGAACTTTCGCTTAATTCAAAAGCTTGCTATGAGGCCAGCACTTTTTCACGCATGTATTGTAACTATTGTAAGACTAATCTTTAACACTTGCGATGCATGTTACTTTAACATGTGTTCTACATTTGAACTATTTCACTTGTTGTAATACATAATCTATTAATGGGAATTCGTTTTATATGTTGTTAACGTTGTCTTGCCCGTGTAGACTACTCTCCCAGACATCAGAAAAACCTTTCACATGGAACTTGTCGTAAACTATCATTGCACTCACATGGACTAATCCACTGAGTGTTATACGTTTTATCTTCCCTTGTGTGTTGTGACTGCCACATCTATGTGGACCACTTCGCCGAAAGTTGTGTATGTCCTGTTGTGTTCTGTGTTCCTAGCAGTGTTGGGACTACTCCCAAGCGACCTGGAACTCACTCTCACCCTCTCCCTCGACAATGAAAGAACCATTGACATAAGTGACACTTACACTCACTAGGCACACAAACCTAACTTCTCGAAGACAAAGCACACCACTCTCCTGTGCCGACATGCAAGAGTTGAGGCAAATCCTTAAGATAATGGAAATCAAGCCATCGTACCTAATGGGACTCCCACACCAAACAGTGTGAGGTCTACTTGGGACTTCATACCGGGGTGATCCCCTGATGTTGGCAGATCTAGCACCTCAACATTTTGGTGCTAGAACGAGGGCCAGATGAAAAGCTGAGACCGTACATCTGGTTTGAATCTCTTACCCAATGAATAATACACAATTTGTGCTTCCTGATTGTTTCTCTCATTTCTCCCTTAATTAGTTATCAATCCCTGATGAGCTTCTCGATCACTTGTCCTCGTTAAATTTTGGCGGTGAGGATAAAATGTTCGTAACCGAGCACATTTTGGATTTTATTCATTTCTATGAATCTCATGAAATTTATAGTGATGAGATTGTTTGCATACTCTTCTTCCTCACCCTTGAAGGTTGTGCTAATCGGTGGTGTCATACCTTGCCACCTGCTTCTGTCCATTCCCTTCTATCTTTCTTCAAGGAGCTCCATAAATCCTTCAATGAGTGTGACCACCAAGATATTTATGAAAGAATCTCTCATTTAATAATGAATCCTGGCAAATCATTTGAGGATTTTGCTACCCGCTTCCTTCACCTATGTCACGAAATTCCTTAGCAGTTTGTGGATCTTGACTTCATGAGCCAAGAGCTGAAATTCTTGGTTCATGTCTCCCGAAATGGTGAACCTCCTGATTTCCCTTCTTCCTCAACTCTGGTGGATCACGAGACACCTCATATCTCGAAGAGGGTGCCCCCTCATAGTAGTTTCAAAGCTGAGAAATATACGTAACATGTTCCCAATCCATCTGCTCTACTGTCTCCTACCCCAATGGTTAGGAAAGCTTATGGTGAAAACTCATCCCTCCATTCCACAAGAGGACATCACCGTTCCTAACCCAAGTCTTGATTCTAATATGATTCTCTTCCATCCTCCATCATCTACAAGCCATGACTCCTTGCACCATGACTTGCTTGAGCGATCTGCTTCACAAGCTAGTTGCACACACTCTCTTGATTCTCAAGCTATTGGCTCAAGTTGTAGTCATGTGCAAGGCAGTCTCATCATACAGGTGGAGGAGCAAGATGGTGAAGACATAATCAATTCCTCTCAAAACATTGAGCTTCCATTCTTGATCAATCCTCGATCCACGAATATTGGTGAAACATCATGCACAATCAATTCTTTCGATCAACCTCCAATCATGGGTTGTCATAACTCCCATGCTCATGTATGTTGTGATGAACACCCAAGCACATCATATGATCTATTTTCATCTCATGTACACTCTAACTCAGATTTGGAATGTGCACTGGTCAAAGCAGACATCCATATCGAAGCTTCCTCTGCACCTAACTTACCTATGTGTCCCATCATTCACAGTGCATCAACATGCGTCAGAGACACTCCACATTCTATTGCTTCTTCATCTCCTAAGTTATCTCCTCAATCAACACAGGGCAATGAGGTTGTCCATGATAAAAATAATTTCAACACATGGGACTCTTCCCATCTGTAATCACTATGTGTGTTGCATGAAGATAGCTCGTCAAGTCAGCTTTCTGAAAATTTTGATAGAGCCTATGACAAAGATGGTTGTCATCCTAAGAGAATTTTTGAAATCAGTAACAACAACCATCCTCAATCCATGCATGATCTGGTTCACATCCCAAAATGCAATTTTTCAATTTTGGAAAGATTTGGGACATGCTAGCGAGTCAAGGCACTTCAACATCCGTTGATGGTTATGTCAAGACCTTGCGACTCTAGTAAGCCCTTCAAACCAAATAAGATATCATTTCTCACACACAATCCATCTATCTGCATGGTTTCACTCCACATGGATCCCTATGTAAATAATATTTACTATTCGGGGTATGATATTTCAAAATTCCATATTTTCGTTAATGATCAAATCCACGAGTTTTTTACAACATGTCCTTCTTCATGCACCTCCCTTACATCCAGTTCAGGTTGGGAGTGTCCGTCCCTCATCCAATCATGGGAAAATGATGTTGATTATCTCTATCCAGAATCACACTTATCATATGTTCACTCTCATAATCAACTCCTCAGTCTTTTTACAAATTTTCACTTCAAAACTACCCACTCATCACACCACCAATCTCCTTATGTGGTGACGAGCGCACAACCTAACGCGCGAATCAAGATACCCTCATTTCATCACACCCCAACTGGTTTCACACATTCACAGTGTTGGCATCCTTTCTACATTTTTGTGATGACCATGATGCCTACACACTTTTTCACCAGTTGTAGGTGGGTGTTCTATCATGCCTAGCACACAATGAACTTGGTTCCCTCATTCAAAGCGTTCGTACACTTGTTCAAAAGGTTTCTTTTTTCATGTCAAACAGGGAATCCGACATCTCATCCAACTAGTCTAATTCCTCTTCTATCTTGGGTGGTTGTCATGTAGTTTATGCTTTTCCCAACAATACATCCAATGACAGTCACTTCACGCACTATGATCTTCACCATGTAACATCTTTCTTCTTAGACTTCTTTCAAGAAAGTGAGGCACTTTGGCCTGCGCTGACGGCTATGGAAGGCCCTCACTACCTTGCCATGACTAATGAGAATGACTAGATATATCTATCAGTATCAGATTCCCATCGTGATCCCCTCTCTTGAATTAGGAATCTGTTTACTCAAAGATCACGAATCTTCAGAACAGCCATCACGTATTTTAGGATCCATCGCTGAATGGTTGGAACAATCTTACTTGGTGAGTTATGTTGCAGGTAATAAGCTTTAGTTCTTCCTCACACTCACTAAGAAACATGTTGCAGAACAATACACACTCTCAAAAGGCCTCCGAGGTTTGTTGAAAAACCATAGTCACGGAAGAGGTAAGCATGTGTGTTGGGTGGTTGTCCACCCATAGGTGAGACCTTCTCTCTCGTGTGCAAGTTTTTCAAGTTTGTTCATTTTCTATTGCACACTATTTTTTATCTGTTTTAATTGCTCATATCTTTGAGACTACAGGTCAGGTACAACTATGATGGCTTCATTGGAAATTTCATTTCATGTAACCCTAACCATTTAACGTAGGAGTAGGAGTAGTGTTTTATTTTTCACTTGTCTTTTCTTTCTAGTTTGCATGATTGTTTGCTTGTTGTTGTTTTCACATTGTTTGCTTTGCTTACTACATTCATTTACGTTTGTTTTGTTTTCTTGGTATATTACTATTTTTGTTTCCAGAAATAAGTGCTACCAACTACTACGTTCTAGCTTTTGAATTGAGTATGTGATTGAAATTTGAAGAGACTTGTGACACTACAAAACTTGGCCATTCCTGTGTCCATCTTCTCTGTGCTTGGTTATAACCTTCGGCCGATGAAGTCTTGACAAAAAATATGAATCATCTGCAAGGGAAGTTTTGGTCCAACCATCCACCTGTGTCCACACTGGGAATCCCCATGCCTATACTCAACCTTCTTCTCTGTGTGTTCAAGCTCATCCAACTAGTAGAAACAGAGAAGGGGCAAATCTAAACGAGCAAACCTATGTCAGAGGTTTTACATGCTTCTCTAAAGGAACAACCTCTTTTGCTCTCAATAAGTTGGGATCCCCCTTCTAACCCAAAATAAATAAGTGCCTATGTGTTGGGCATAATAAACAACCTAACATTTAATTTTCAATTCGAGAGTTCGTAAACTTAGAGACACAACACTGGAAATGCCAGAGAAAGACTTTAGCAACCTACACTAGTTAATAAAATAACATCATGTTGTTCTGGAAATTGGATTCACTGAAGAAAAATACTTGTCACAAACTTGAGGAAAGGAACTTCAAATAATTCTTGATCAATGAAAGATAAATATCTGAGGCTGAATTCAGTGTAGTCGTAGGACAAATAAATAATTAAATTGTTAAGAACATTTGTCCTTGTTAAAGATTGTCCTACCTGCACTGAACCATCATTCCTACACTGCAGCAACGATCCTGCACTAGAAGTATGTAATTTTCCTGCACTAGGTTTCCAAACCACTTGTAGAAAATGAAAAAGGTGTTAACTAAGAATAAATTGCAAGGTGAAACAAAGCTAAGAAAATAAACACTCATAAGCAAAAGGCTCTTTAACTAATAATGCATTTGAAAATGAAAGGCGCTTTGAAAGTCAAAGAAAATCCTTGCTAAAATAGGAAATCTTCTTGCATGTGACAAATAACTATTTGATCCAAATACAAACAGGCTTCTTCCTGAGATGATTATTTAAAATGTGAATTAGATCTGCACTTTATTATGAATAATGTTTAGCTCAAAAGTCCCTTTAATAATTTCAGTGTTAAATCGAGTTTATTCCACAAGGCAATAGTGCAAGCAAAAATCTGTATAATGTAACAGTGTTTCGTTAAAAGATCTTAGAGATAATATTAAAATTAACTCTAAATTGGACCTTCATACTAAGGATGCTTAAAACCTCACTCATAAACAAAACACCATTTGCAGAAGGAAATAAATGAACTTGTAGAAATAAAATAAGGAACTTTAACTTGCAGAAATGGAAACGCACCAGTGCAAGCAACTAATTACACTCTTCTTGCAGAAAGGAAATAAAATATGCATCACAGGAAAGATTGAAAGAAATAAACACAACTGAACCTGAATTCTTCGGATCCGAATCACACGATTAGTAAAGAATAACTTGTAACTTATGAAAAGAAACTAAATATAACTTGTTTCAAAACCTTGCATAAAAAATATAATTTAAACACACCTCACGATAAAGGGAGAACAACCTGGGTTGGCTGGAACCTAGCCAACCAGCTTGTTTCCCTGCTACAATATCTGGAACTTCAGTAGCTCAAATAATGCATCACAAAGATTTTAGACAAGAAAATGCATGACTAGCGTAGCTCCTTGGATTAACTCAAATATTTGTTGCAAGTATACATTGAAGCTTTCAATCCAGCCTCCAACTGATCATAGGGAAGGGGGAAGAGCCACCTAAGCTTGATCCACTAGCATAGATGGACAATGACTGATTTTCTCCTCCACTGCCACCCAACTAGGCTTGAAGCCATAACTCTTCTTTCATAACCTTTTACATTACCAGTTTGGCATTAAATAAGCCAATCTTTTGCAAAAACATGGGGATTGAATCCCAACTAATTATTATCAATAGAATATTAGTACAAACGTTTCCCTATTGAAAGATGGATATTTACCACAAATTTTACAAATCTGGGCATTTTCTAGAATTTTGGAAAAAATGGTATTTCTAACAAACTGCCTCTAAAGAACACTTTGTATCTTCTTAACCATTACGAATCTGGGAAAGTTATTTGGAGGAAATCTAGTTTTTTATGTTTAAAATAATAACCTTTCTCAAAATTGTCTGGTTCAACTCCATTGCCTTGGAAATCGTGCCCGGAGCTGACTACTTGAAATCTAAAATCCTAAAATTCTGGAAAAGTAGTGTAATTTTATAAAATTGCCTCAAAGACCCTTATGTAACTTTTCGACCATTACGAATTTTAAAAATCTATTGGAGGCTTATTCAATTTGCTATACTAGGACCAAACCCATGTGCCAAAATTTCTCCATTCACCTTCATCTGCACAGAAAACGATGCAGAAGTTGGAAGTTGAGAAACTACTGCGAATTCAAGGTTGAAGAATTAATGATTCCCTAAATATCAATCCATATGATCTGGGTGTATCTTAGCTTATGTGGAAGTGTTCAAACACCATTTTGAACAAAAACCTCTTTCATATTTTCCTAGAAATGTATCATTGTATGAAAGCCCGAAATTGGTGCAGGCACAACTGGTGCAGGAATGTTGGTGTAGGAGTGTTGGTGTAAGAGCACTGTAAAACCTGAATTGGTGCATGAATTCAGTGCTTGGTGCAGGAACCATTATCACATAGGTAAGAAGGTAATTGACCATGTTTAAACCTACAAACACAAAAACCATCATTAATAATGGCTTAAATGTCAAATCTTGTTAAAACAAGGGAGATGTGTGTTGAGTCCCAAACTTACACCTTCCCTACATCCCTTTTCAGCCTTTTTCTCCAGTTACCTGAACCTCTAAGCTATCAAATCACTGCATAATAGTTTAAAATGAGTATATAAATGGTTTCCTAACTATGTTTTGTGACTGTTATTTGGTTTAGATTTTTGTTCAACCAGCTGCGGAATCTGCCACTTTCCGCAGCCAGAATCAGTTTCCGCAGCCATTTTGTTAAATTGTATGCTACAGGTGTCCATTGAAGAACTTAGCCACATGGACAAGCTATAAAGGACGTGGACATGGAGTGTGTCCTCTTGGTTCAGCCAAATCATCCATAGAAGCCTGCGGTCAAGGGCGGTCAAACGGTGGTCAACATAAAGAGTTAAGCGGTGGCACGGCTTTGTTTTCAGCACAAGGAGGTTTGCGTGGCAAGGTCCTAAGTTTTAGGAGGTGCATTAACACCTAGGGACTACTCATCGATCGAATCCAACAAACCATCTCTTGGATTTATTGTCCACGACCACCATACTTCTATAACTCCGGATTTTGTCTTTTACGTGCTTGACCACCTGCACAGGCCATGTTAGTTTGTTATGTATTTCTCTGCTATAAATAACGCATCTCCATATGCATTTAGCTAGTTAGTTGCTGTGTAAAATTTGACTGTTGTAAGAGCCTTGGAGCCGAGACTTAGTCTCTATTTCATGACTGTTTTGCAATATATGAGAAAACGTTGATTCTTGGTTCAAATTCGTGATTGGTTTTGAATGACCAAGGGTGCAGAGGGCCCCTGTACACCAAGGTCTTGTAGCTTATGTATAGCTTTATTTTTTCCTTACGTTTTACAATTTTGATACCATAGATACTTGCTGTACATATATTAATTTGCTCATGGTTGATGTCATTTGCCTGTTCATAAGTTCTTTCATGCTTTTATTTGGCTGAAAATTGATCAGTGTTTGCATTTCAGGTTCTGATAGGAAGCTCGAGCAGTACATATAGGTGTTGATGACTAATGACATGATGGGATTATCTTGTCCTACTGCTGATTTGCTTTATTGATTTTATTTCCAGCATTGCTTATTTCTTAGTTCTGCTTTGATTCATTTACTTTGCTGTAAGTTAGTGATTAGACTATTCATATCATTCTTCAGTTACCAAATGATGAGGGATTGTAAGAGTGAATTGGCAGCTTAATCTTAGTTTTATTTCATGCAACTTAGATATCAAATCATTCAATTTGTGTATGACTACTTCCTATAGCCAGAGCGAGTCAAATGGTGAGGGGTCAAAAATGAGTTGATGTGATATGATTAGTTTACTTTTCTTTCAGTCTTTCAATTGCTTTGAGTTCAGTCTTTTCTCTTCTTTATAACAGCAGTAAGGATATTGGGTTCCATAGTCATAGTTCACTATTTTGTTAATTAGAATTTAGGCACATCTTGATTGCATCATTGTAAAGTTTGAATACTTTTAGATCACTTTGAAGTTATTCATTGAATACAATTGTCCACATCTCACACATACCATTTCACATTAGGAAATCAACAAGAAGATAAATCCAAAAACAAACTAAAAAAAAAACCTAAAAACGACAAGGAAATAAGAAAATAGTTATCTTGCATAGATAGTGCACTTCACTTCAACATTTTACGACTCCCGAAATGACAATTCACATAGCAATTTAGAACACACTAAATTGACCAAGCATTTTGGCGCTGTTACCGGGGAAGTGAAACTAGGTAGCCAAGTTCCAAAAATATATATATAAACAAGAAAATTTCAGGGAAGGTAAAAAAATTGATGGTTTCTCAAAGTATGCTCTCCTCTTGCACCTAGTGTGACCTGGAGGATTAGAAAGGAGAGTTATTGATTTAATAATTTCTTGAGTATGCTATCTTCTTGCACCTTGAGTGATCTGGAAGATCAGAAAGAGAATTATTAACCTGACTTGAAGGAATAAAAATGATATGCATAGAGCAAGAGATTCTAGAGGAAGGTTTAGAGCTAGGGCCAAGAGTTCAATTTTTACAACTCCATCTACTCCAAGGTATAGGCAAGATACACCTCCAACATCTCCAACTCATACTCCTAGCCTTAGGATCCCTGGAGTTCAAGAGGCAGTAGTTGAATTAGGAGACCCTTCCACACTATCCACCGAATCTGAGTTAGGAAAATACCCCTTCTTTGCTTCTAGAGGAAAACACATTGTAATTGAAGAAGTTGAATCACCTGAAGAAGAAGAGGGAGAAATTCCTCCTCATTCGCCATTGATAGAAGAACCAGAGGACTCTGAAATCTCTGAGGAAGCTATCATGACAGAGGAAGTAGTAAATGGATTTGGAGGAGGTAGAGGTAGAGGTAGAGGAGGAGGAAACAATGGAGGAGGTAGAGGAAAAAACGGGGGAAACAGGGATGGAGACAACTCATTTGGATTTCCTATAGTGGATGAGGAATCTCGAACAACAATGAAACATATCTCACCATCTGTCCTCCCAAACTTTTATGGGTTGAGAAGTGAGGACCCTATAACATTTTTGTTTGATTTTGAAGTCATGTGTCGAACTTATGATTACATGGAAGATGCTCAAAAAGTCAAGTTGTTTCCTTCAACATTGAAGGGAGCTGCTCTCAAATGGTTCATGGGGTTAGTTACTCAATCAATTTGGACTTGGAATGACATGAAACAAACATTTTTGGATAGATACCTGGACTATTGTATGCCCACCAATCATAAGGACGAGGTATTCAAAATGGTACAAAAAGAAGATGAAAACTTGGAGGATCTACTTGAAAGATTTCAGAATAACCTCAAAAGAGCAAAAATGAGTAACCTAGATGAAGAAACCTTGAAAGCCCTTCTACTAAAAGCCATTACAAATGAATGGATAGATATTTTGAATATGATGGGGAAAGGAGATATATCTCAACTTCAACTACATGATATAGTAGAGCTATGTGTCCATCTCTCAAGGGGAAAATCTAAAACTGGAAAAGGGCCTAGAGATCCTTCTCTCATTAGAGAAAATAAATCTACAACTAGATCAGTGAGTAGGGCTGAGATTGGCAACATGCTTGATGAATTTAAAACAGATATTTTAAGGAGTCTTAGTGAGCAACTAGACACCCTTAAGATACAAAGCAAGCAGAAACTAGAAGCTGAAGCTTTAGCCATCTTTTGTCCAAAATGTAGGAAGAAACACGCTCTAAGGGAATGCCCCTTAGATGCAAAGTTGTAGAAACATGCGCGATTTGCTCAGAAAGCCATGAGACCAAGGATTGTCCTTCAATTCCTAGGCTCAAAGCTGTCTTTCAAGAAGACCCAAATTCAATTGAGTCTCTCTGTTTTGTTTCAAGGAGACCTTGGTAGGGGTAACAAAATCAAGGGTTTAATAACCCCATGAATTTTCAACCCCCAGCAAGTTGGAATCCTTGGCAACAACCTTGGTCCCAACTGCAAAATCCATTTCAATCATGGGTACAAGGTATGTAAAATCCTTATGGAGATTTGCTCAATTTTACCAATATCCTCCATCTTTTCAAAACCAACAAGTTCCACAACCTCCAAATCAGAATCCACAACTTTCATTACCATTTCCACAACAACAACCTTCTCAACAGAATCCAAATTCCCAACTCTTGCTTCCATTCCAACAAAAGACAAATCAACTACCTTCCCAGCCATTGCCAAATCCAAATAATAAGAATCCTCAAATGCTTATATGGTAGAAGGACAATAGTTTCCTACCTATATGATTGTTCCTCTCAATGATGTACAACTCAGATCTAGTAGAGTTTTAGACAAGCCTTCTATAGATACTCAAAAGCAAAACATTTCTGAGGAAGAATCTCTTAAATCCAATAAAGGTTCTGAAGTATCTCTTCAAAACCCAAGCATTCAAGAAGAAAAAGAAAAAGAATCAACCCCCACAACTCCTGTAGTTAAGCAACCTGCATCTTCATCCACACCTCCTTTTCCTGAAAGATTACAAATTGATAAAGGAGTGGAAAAACAAAGATTTTTTCCTAACTATGACTTCCTAGATGAATTAAAGAATGTCTGTATCAAGATTTCCTTGTTACAAGCCATTAGAGAAATTCCTATTCTAGCCAAAATAATAAAGGAGTTGAGTCTCAAAAGACTAGGAAGGAAACCAAGAGATACAAGAAAAATCCACCTGGCAGGAAAAATTGCAGATATCATGATGGGAAAAGTTACCATGCAGAAGTATGTAGATCCTGGTAGTCCAATTGTCAAAACACATATCAATGGGGTAGAAATTCCAAATACTTTGATTGATTTAGGGGCTGCTATCAACATTACGAGTAGACAAACTATGGAACAACTAAAACTTCCTAATCTTCTTTTTACACCTACTCTACTGCAACTTGCAGATCGATCAATTATCAAACCAGATGGTGTATTAGAAGACATTTCGGTCTCCTTAGATTCTTGGGAGTATCTAGTGTATTTCATGATTCTAACTCCCGAGAGTAATCTAGGGGGGCATCCACTCATTTTAGGAATACCTTGGCTAGCCACAGCCGATGCATTTATTAGTTGTAGATCAAGGGATATGTATATTTCTGATGGTAATTCGACAAAGAAATTCAATTTGTATCCTCCAGCAAAAACAATTATAGAGATAGGAGATAACGAATGGGTCGATGATGAAGACATTATACAACCTGTCTGTACTATTTCTGAAATCAATGAAGATAGTCAAATTCTGAACACACTAGAAAACTTTGAAATCTCTTCAGAATATGACCACACACAATTTCAGTTAAATTCTGATATTGAGTATCTATTATCTAGACAAATGTCTCTTTAGTCTATGGAAGAGTTTGGTAGTCCCACCATTGAGATTTTTCCAGGTAAAACATTGAATATCAACAAAAACTTGGAAAGATCACAACAAGAGAAGCTAACCAAAGTCTTGCAAAAACATTCTACTGCATTTGCATGGGAGTATACTGATATGAAAGGTATTGACCCTAAGACTTGTATTCATGACATTTACATTGAGGAAAATAGTAGACCAATCAGACAACTGCAGAGAAGGATGAATCAAAATCTTAGAGAAATAGTGAAAGAAGAGCTCCAAAAACTACTCAATGTAAACTTCATTTATCCAATTTCAGATAGCCGATGGGTTTCTCCTTTGGTTATAGTACCTAAAAAGAATGGTAAATGGAGGGTATGCATTGATTATAGGGAATTGAACAAAGCAACTTTAAAGGATCACTTTCCTTTACCCTTTATTGATCAAGTATTAGATACTCTAGCAGGCAAAAAGTACTTTTCATTTCTGGATGGTTTTAGTGGATATAATCAGATTCAAGTAGCACCTAAAGATCAAGATAAGACCACTTTCACCTGTCCATGGGGAACTTTTGCTTACCGAGTGCTTCCTTTTGGATTATGTAATGCACCTGCAACATTTCAAAGGGAAATACTAGGTATCTTTTCTAATCTAATCCATGATTGTGTAGAGGTCTATATGGATGATTTTACAGTTTATGGTGATTCATTTGAAGAGGCATTAGAAAATTTGAAAAAGGTCCTTATTAGATGTAAAGAAACAAATATTTCATTGAGTCATGAAAAATGCTTTATGATGTTTACTGAAGGAATTGTTTCAGGACATCATATTTCAGGAGATGGAATTAAAGCTGATAAATAAAAAGTTGAAGTCATCTCCAAGCTGTCTATTCCAACTTGTCAAAAGGATGTTAGAAGTTTTCTGGGATTTACTGGGTATTATAGAAGATTTATAGAAAACTTCACCAAAATAGCATCTCCACTCTTCAAATAGCTTACAAAAGACTGTGAATTCAAATGGTATCCTGATTGTCAATTATCATTTGAAACTTTGAAGACAAGAATATCTTAAGCACCCATTTTGAGAGGGCCAAATTGGAAAATTCCTTTCCATATTTCTACAGATGCTTCAGATACAGCTCTAGGAGCTTTGTTGGGTCAAAAGGATTTAGTTCCTTATGCCACTTACTATACCAGTAAAAATTTGACTCCCATTGAGTTGAACTATACTGTAACTGAAAAAGAGTTTTTAGTTGTTGTTCATGCAATCAATAAGTTTAGACATTATATAACAGGCTATGAAACTTTTGTCCATACTGACCATTCTGCAATTAGATATCTAATGAACAAACCTATTACTAATGGCAGAGTTACAAGATGGCTCTTAATTTTACAAGAATTCAATATTACTGTGTTGGATAGACCAGGAAAACAAAATACAGTAGCTGATTTCTTGTCTAGAATCCAAAATACTAAAGAAGATTCTCCTGTAGAGAATAAGTTTCCAGATGAATATTTGTTTGCAGTAACTACTAAGACTCCTTGGTATGCAGATATTGCTAACTATTTGGTTACAGGGAAATTTCCTCCCCATCTATTTCGTGGTGAAAGGAGGAAGATTATTCAGGAGAGTTCAAAATATTCATGGATTTCTAATGAATTGTTTAAAACAGGGCCAGATTGTGTGATCAGAAGATGTGTTCGGGAAGATGAAACTCCTGACATCCTCAAGGCATGTCATGATGAGCCATTCGGTGGACACTTTGCTGACAAAAGGACGACCTATAAAATCATTTCTTTGGGATATTATTGGCCTTCCCTTTTCAAGGACAGAAAAGAATATGTCAGAAGGTGTGACAGCTACCAAAGAGTAGGGAAACCGACTCTTTCAAATGAAATGCCATTACAACCTCAGGTACTCATTGAACCCTTTGAAAAATTGGCTTTAGATTTCATTGGACCCATTAATCCACCATCTAAGAAAAAGAAGTATATATTGGTATGCACTGATTATGTCACTAAATGGGTAGAAGCCAAAGCATTACTTGCCGCTACTGAAAATTCAGTTGTTAATTTTCTTTATGAGGATATTTTTACTCGCTTTGGTGTTCCAAGAGAAATTGTGACAGATCAGGGAAGTCAATTTAGATCCAACATGATGGAGAAGCTGATGGAAGAATACAAGATCAAGCACAAAAAATCTACTCCTTACCATCCGCAAGCAAATGGGAAAGTGGAGTCTACAAAAAATTCATTGAAAGTATCATCACCAAGACTATTCATCTACATAGAAGAGATTGGGCTGAAAGGCTTCCTGAAGCCTTATGGGCCTATAGAACTACATGGAGGAATACAACAGGACATTCTCCTTATGAACTTGTTTATGGGAAAGAAGTCATGCTCCGCATTGAATTTCAAGTTAAAACTTTCAAGATGGCAGTTCAGTTGGGGATGGACCTATCAGAAGCTCAAAAACACAGAATGGAGCAGTTGAATGAACTAGATGAGATCAGACAAGAAGCAATTCTAAGAACTGATCTAGTTCAACATCAAAGAACTAAGTGGCACGACAGATATATCAAAGAGAAAAAGTTTCAAGAAGGAGATTGGGCACTACTATTTGATTCCAAGTATAAAGACTTCAAAGGAAAATTTCAAACTCATTGGTTTGGGCCATATGAGATCGACAAAGTCTTTAACAATGGAGCAGTAAGAATCAAGACCATTGATGAATTTCAAACTCCTCTTAGCGTGAATGGCCATAGATTAAAAATTTATCATAAGCCACTCTCAAAAGAAGAATTTGTCAAGATGTTTCAAGAGAATTCTGCAATGAGGTTGGTGAAGAAGAATTCTTCTTCCCCACCAACCTAACCTTTATTCCTTTCTGTTAAATAATAATAATAATAATAATTTTGTATAAGCCTGAAAACCAATCTCTGATTGGCAGTCTTATACAGAAAATGTAGAGTGAAAATCAGGGACACCTGACACTATATTTTCCAAAAAAAAAAACTTCCTTTCTTTATCATTTCCATTTTCTTTCTTCCACTCCACTCACCTCATCTCACTTCATTTCATTTCCATTTTTCACTCCACTCACTTCATTTCACTCCATCTCATCCATTCCATTCCATCAATAAAAGTTTTTTTTCTTCCCATGATCATTTCCATTCAGATAGTTATGGTCTCACTATCTTTTGTTTAGCTAAGTGGTTGTTGTGCCAAGTTTCCGCAGCCGGAATCAGTTTCCGCAGCCAGAAGCAATTTCCGCAGCCACCACTCTGTTTATCAAAATTACAGTCAAAGTGTTAGTGCAATAAAATAAAAATGCAGGTATGACCAAGCATGAAGACATGGATATGGGGCATCCACAGACATCAACAGGGAGCAACTAAGTCAGGGCTACTGGACAACAAAGACAAGGATTCTAAAGGTATGGTCAAAAATTTATTTCAAATAGCAATTAAAGGCACAAATTTGCATAGTTATTGAACCATTAAAACTCACTATGTGCAATGATTATTATGATAGCTCCACTACCATTCCACGACCTCACTCCATAGCTCACACATTTACTCCCTAAACGGTCTCATGATTATTTGGGTTCAACTCATGGATGAACTACACTCTCGCACTCCACTTACATTCATGAGACGTGACCTATATGGATACGACTCCTCTCCACCGTACTCTGTGCAGTCATTTTAACAAATGTAACATCTCACGCAGCCGTTAAATTCAAAATCCCGATGCCATTTCACTTGTGTTAAGCCGCACTTCATTAGTATATGCCTCCATTCTATCTCGGCTGCTCATCCCCTGTTCCGCTTACAACTCCTAAACTTTCCAATTCCTGTATCCATTTCGACCATCGTTCTTCCACAAAAAAAACCGTCTTACCTCTTATAAAACCCTCATACCATACGCAGTTGAATTTTAGAGAAAAAATTTTAACAGAGGAAGATGGGACGGCTACTGAGGGCAGAGCTAGAAGGGCTTAAATTTTTAGAAGGGTACCCGCAGGCAAAAGAATTGCTGAAGAAAGCCAAATGGCTTCGTTTTATCTAGAAATTCAAAGGCCATAATAAGGAGGTCACGAAAGCCTTTCAATGACCAGGTGTTAGAGATTGGGGACCTGAAATTCACTGTCACCGAAGCCTCAATTGCTGCAACTACAGATTTGCCCCAGGAAGGAGAGTGTTGGTTCAAGAACAAAAGTCAGGATGAGCAACCATGGAGAGTCATATTGCGTAACCCAGGTATGGACATTATTGTGTTTACAAGAGGGATTTTTGTTAATGCACTGAAAGAAGAATGGGCAGGCCTACTATTAATTATTCAAAAATTTATTACTTGTGAAGGCCGGTTTGGTACGATGTATATGTATCACACTAGACTCTTGATGAACTTTCGAGAGAAACAAGCTCTTAATTTGCCCTATTTCTTACTATTGAGTTTGAAAAAGATGAATGCTACAGTCCAAAAGAACATAGGAGATATAGAGCCTCATTTGTACCGTCATGGATTAGTGAGAATTCTAGTCAAAGACCAGTTGAAAAGAAACAAAGATACTTGGGAGAGGTTTCTAGTGAGGAACTATTTTCAAGAACAATCCGAAGCCCCGGGAAGTAGCACACCAAAGGCATCGAGAAAGAGTAGGAGAAAAGGGAAAAGTGTCATAATTCAAGACTCTCCTATTGACAAAGCTGAAGAAACTATTCAAAAAGAAAAGGAGGAAAGGACTAAGGACAAAAAGCAAAGAAAGTTGAAGGGAAAGAGGAACCTACAAGATGTTTATCAATCACCAGAATGTTCTATAGAGGAAGATTATCAAGTGTTATCAGAGAGACTAGTGCATCTCCAACAGCAAGATGCCACAGCCAAAAAGGAAGAAAAAGGGAAACAAATTATGGAAGAGGAAAGTACTAGTCCACAGTACTTAAGAAGGAGCAGCAGAATCAAAGGAAAGTGGAGGAGAACACAAGTAAAAGGAACCCACTTCATTGACATGGGTGGGGAAACACCTGAGAAACCTCAAACGAGCCACAGTCCACCTCATCCTCTGCCTGATATTGAAGCCAGCCCGTCTGATGTTGATGAAAGCCCTTCTCGGCCAGAACTAGAAGACAGTCCTCCTCCTGAACGAAATTTTGAAACCAGCCCGAGGCAAACACCTGAAATTGATCCAAAACAGCAAGAGGTATATGACTACCTCAAATCTCTAGAGAAGTCAACTACACGCCCGAGCACACCATCCATTCTTCCTCACATGACACAAGATGCACAGGTTCAAGCTTTGAAACAGGAAGTGTTTCAATTAGAAGTTCTAAACAGGCACATTAAACAAGAAAATGAGGCATTAAAAGAGCAAAGCAAAGTGGACAAAATTATTCATGATAATACCATGTTGCATATGGGATTGTGGTAGAAGAAGAACAAGAAACTAAATAAGAAGTGCAGGAAGTTGAGCAAGGAATTAATCAATCTCAAGTTCAGATGTTTGATAAGGAAACCCAAGATGGTAGTAGCACCAAGGAAGAAGAGGAGAGGACTGGATGTCTTAGCAGAGGCTTCAGAATACATAGATTAAAGGGAGATGACTAAATTTTGGTTGCATGAGGACATGCAACACCTTTACAGTGGGGGTATGTTGAGTCCCAAACTTACACCTTCCCTACATCCCTTTTCAGCATTTTTCTCCAGTTACCTAAACCTTTAAGCTATCAAATCACTGCATAATAGTTTAAAATGAGTATATAAATGGTTTCCTAACTATGTTTTGTGACTGCTATTTGGTTTAGATTTTTGTTCAACCAGCTGTGGAATCTGCCACTTTCCGCAGCCAGAATCAGTTTCCGCAGCCATTTTGTTAAACTGTATGCTACAGGTGTCCATTGAATAACTTAGCCACATGGGCAAGCTATAAAGGACGTGGACATGGAGTGTGTCCCCTTGGTTCAGCCAAATCATCCATAGAAGCCTGCGGTCAAGGCCGGTCAAATGGTGGTCAACATAAAGAGTTAAGCGGTGGCATGGCTCTATTTTCAACACGAGGAGGTTTGCATGGCAAGGTCTTGAGTTTTAGGAGGTGCATTAACACATAGGGACTACTCATCGACCGAATCCAACAAACCATCTCTTGGATTTACTGTCCACGGCCACCATACTGCTATAACTCCGGATTTTGTCTTTTACGTGCTTGACCACCTGCGCAGGCCGTGTTAGTTTGTTATGTATTTCTCTTCTATAAATAATGCATCTCCATATGCGTATAGCTAGTTAGTTGCTGTGTAAAATTTGACTGTTGTAAGAGCCTTGGAGCTGAGACTTAGTCTCTATTTCATGACTGTTTTGCAATATATGAGAAAATGTTGATTCTTGGTTCAAATTTGTGACTGGTTTTGAATGACCGAGGGTGCAGAGGGCCCCTGTACACCAAGGTCTTGTAGCTTATGTATAGCTTTATGTTTTCCTTACGTTTTACGCTTTTGATACCATAGATACTTGATGTACATATATTAATTTGCTCATGGTTGATGTCATTTGCCTGTTCATAAGTTCTTTCATGCTTTTATTTGGTTGACAGCTGATCATTGTTTACATTTCAGGTTCTGATAGGAAGCCTGGGCAGTACATACAGGTTTTGATTACTAATGACATGATGGGATTATCTTGTCCTACTGCTGATTTGCTTTATTGATTTTATTTCCAGCATTGCTTATTTCTTAGTTCTGCTTTGATTCATTTACTTTGCTGTAAGTTAGTGATTAGAATATTCATATCATTCTTCAGTTACCAAATGATGAGGGATTGTAAGAGTGAATGTGTAGCTTAATCTTAGTTTTATTTCAAGCAACTTAGATATCAAATCATTCAATTTGTGTATGACTACTTCCTATAGCCAGAGCGAGTCAAATGGTG
Source organism: Pinus taeda (assembly GCA_000404065.3). Classification (NCBI taxonomy): domain Eukaryota; kingdom Viridiplantae; phylum Streptophyta; class Pinopsida; order Pinales; family Pinaceae; genus Pinus; species Pinus taeda. Next base: position 32,606 of record APFE031653920.1, read on the forward strand.
AGGGGTCAAAAATGAGTTGATGTGATATGATTAGTTTACTTTGCTTTCAGTCTTTCAATTGCTTTGAGTTCATTCTTTTCTTTTCTTTATAACAACAGTAAGGATATTGGGTTCCATAGTCATAGTTCACTGTTTTGTTAATTAGAATTTAGGCACATCTTGATTTCATCATTGTAAAGTTTGAATACTTTTAGATCGCTTTGAAGTTATTCATTGAACACAATTGTCCACATCTCACACACACCATTTCACATTAGGAAATCAACAAGAAGATAAATCCAAAAACAAACTAAAAAAAAAAAACTAAAAACGAAAAGGAAATAAGAAAATGGTTATCTTGCATAGATAGCGCACTTCACTTCAACAGTTAACGACTCCCGGATTGACAATTCACATAGCAATTTAGAACACACTAAATTGACCAAACAATGTGTTACACAATAAATATTACTTTATTGCTTCTAAGAATACACGAAATGTCAACAATAATGATACAATATAAGTAAAAGAACGAGGTATTTCCAAATAAAAAAAGATATAAAACAAGATAATAGAGGCCTAACATTCCCCCATGCCAATCATCTTGCATGTCCCCATGAAAGCAAACCAATTGTTGTATTGCCACTCCCTTGCAAAAAAAAAATATTTCAATATCCATGCAAAATCTCTTGCTATATATGATTGTCCTGACAATGGAGATATATGTTGGTTTATTGCTGGATTACTCACTCATTAATATTTATTCCAAAAAAATATGATACCAAGGAAACAAAATGCTAAACTGCGAGGATAGTGTCATAATGAAATAGACAACCATCAAAATTTCCACAACGCTTCTCATGAGTAGCCTTAGATAGAATTTTTTCACCTCAATAGCCTCATTGCAAATATAAGTCACATGATTTGAAAGTCACAACGTTAAATATGGATGGAAATAGGGAAACTAAACATAACAAAACAATACCTTTCCATGATGAGCATATAACTGATTCTCCTCTTGTTCAAGCAAAGTGAATCACATGCACTAAGGGTCCCACATCCATAAAAACCAAATTATTTCTTAAAGAAAGAACTCAAAATCGCATTACTAAAAGGATCTTAAAGCCATTCTTAGAGAGATATGATAATGAGTTCAGGGGAAGACGAAAACAACCAAGTAGATCATAGTGTAAAATTAACTTTAATACCACAAGCATGGCCCTGCTGCTAGTAGGCATCTATAGCCTCAACAAGGATGCTTTTTAACCCAATTAAATGCATGTATCCCACCTGTTAGATATAGATTCAAAGTCATTTAAAAGCATCTAATTTGATTTGGGAATTAATTAAAGACCACTATCCTAGCTTGGTAACTAGCGAACGAGAGTGCCATTCACTATAGATAACAAGAATGAACAAGCCATCTCGTGATGAGAGCTCTTGTCTTCCAGCTTTTCAACTGAAAACCATTACCCTGGCTTGGTGACCATTGGTGGTAATGTCATTCTCGTTAAGACCCATGATCATAATAGGTCGGCTAGTAATGAGACCTCCTATCCCTCAATTAATCTGTTTATGTTATAATAATAATAATAATAATAAAAAAAGAATAAAAAAAAAAAACTGATTATGATCAACCTTAAATAGGTTACTTAATAGATGGGGAGACAAATCAGCTCCTTAAGAGAATAGGATGGCATGAAAAGTTTTTAATTACTAATCTTTACTGGTTGGTCCTTCTACCCTAAAGACTAATTTTAAAGAAGACATCTCAGATAATGACTGAAAGATTCCTCAAGTTGATCATGCTAGGGTTCTTATGAGTGCTCATTATGGTTTTATAGGAGTGGTCCACCATAGGAGGCTTTTCATCCATACCTTCAAAGAGAAACTTGAAAATATTTCTTAGATGGAAGTATGTTAAGCTTATGAATGTAAAGTATGACAATAAAAATCCCCCTAACTGACCCAATGAATAATATCAGCCAATAATCAAAGTCACTTTATAAAATATGAGGCATTAAGAGTGACTTGTTTCTGACAAGTCTTACCACAAGAGTGCATTATGACAAAAATTTCAATAGTTGTACCTTAGGAATTGCAGTTTCAAGAGTGTTGCTATAACAATTATTTTCCAAATGACATTTTTATTTATTGTTTCTGTATTACCCTACCCTAATTTAATGAGAGGAAGATTTCTTTCAAGTGTAGGAATACTTCCAATGTAGCCACGTGCATAACAAAATACTAAATATAATCATGCTCAGGTTTAAAATGCAAACTTTAACGCATATCAGAGTATGAGAAACCAACTTACTTACTTGATATGGTACCAAAATTTTTTGAATGATGAGGGAATGGGGTGTACTAACAATTGTTTGGAACCAGGATTCAATAGGACACACATATTCATGGTTCTCCAACTTGTATAGGTCTTCCACATCTTGAATATTTATCTCTTTAGATTGACAATGATGGCTAAGGGAAACTCTAGGGTTTTCTTCTTTGCAAACTTCAACAATAGTTTTCGAACAAGTTCCAATCATGGATTTCTTCTCTAATGGTTTATGGATTAAAGTTTCTTCCCGAGGTAAATGCTGTGTGGTAATAGGGGAAGTTTCTGGATTCACTCCTCTCACGTCTCTAAAAGATACGACATTACATTTGATGGGGGAGAAAGTAGGAAAAATAGGTGTTTTAAATTGATGTACAACTTGATTGTTGAAATTAGGGTTTGGTTGCACAAATGGTTGGGAACATAGAGAGGGATAACATGGAGGTACATTGGACGGGAATTGCAACTGATGTGGCTTAGGTAATGGAATTTTCATGGGGAATTGCCCTACAGAGGAGGCTCCAGACCATCCTTGAGGTTGCGGGAATATCTGGCTCGAGGGAGAGGGCCATTGCGGGAATATGGTGGGGTATTGAATCAAAGGAGGATTATAAGTGTACCATGGAACTGTGGGGTTGCAAATGTGTTAAGGAACCTATTGGGGACAATAAATATCACTCCAAGTATTAAATGATGATGAGTTTTGAGTTATACCTCGCAGTTGATTTATTTCCTTACTTCATTCCTTAAATACCTGTTGAAACCCCAACAATGATGGGAAATAATTTTTTGAATGATCCTCCTTACACTGCTTCCATTCTTCTTGCAAATCATCCAATTGAAAATTTATAAAAGATTTTGTAGCTCCTATTTTTGTAGTAGATTCCAAAAATTGAGAAGAAAGTTCTCTAGAATTCTTATTGATCTTGGAGATTCCTCTTGAATAACTGATGCACAATTTACAAACATCATCACATGGTAAGTGAGAGACATCACCTACTCCTATCAGATTTAAAGGTTCTTAAAATTCATCTTTGATTCCTTTGAGTAGGAGTGTTTTCAAGGTCTCTTTTACTAAATTCTTATGTTTTTTATTTTTGGAGGTTGTATCTAAATCACTCCACATAATCCTCCAAGCTTTCATTTTCCCCTTGTTTCATTCCAAAAATATCTTCACCAGCCCGACAATAGTCTTGATATTTCTCCAAGAATACTTTCTTCGTGTCTTCCCATGTTTGAATGCAGTTCTCACCAAAGCTCATGAACCATTGGAGAGTTGCTCCTTTAAGAATAAGAGGAAACACTTGCAACCTTTGAGAATTAGTACAATAACCATATCCTCTACAAAGTACTTCAAACTCAAATAAGAATGTGTCTGGGTCTTCATTTTCCAAACCATGAAATTTTGGTAGTGCAGATGGGGGAATACTATGCATTTGAGCCACTCCTAGATCTTTGATAGGAAATTCAAAAGTAGCAATGTTTTCCATTTCTTGCCAAATTGAAAGAGGTTCTCCATTTACTACTTCGAGACTCCTTGTTTGGATGTTCCTGGAAGCTAATAAATGAAATAGGTGCATTGAATGATTGATATTAGCCTCAAAACTCTTCATTGAAAAATGCCTCGAAATACCATTTCTCTATATTTACAAGCTAGTTGATATATATTGTTAGCACGTGGTTGAATAGATAAAGGGGGGGGGGGGGGAGAGAGTTTCTTACAGCACCCAAGAAATTAAAAAAAAAGTTAAAAAGAATATAGGAAAGAAACAATTTCAAAGAAAAAAATTCTAAGTAAATAAAATTTGCAAAACAACTAGGTAAAGAGAAAACCAAACTGCAATAGGTTACCAAGGTCAATCCCCTAAGCGCCTCCCCGACAATGGCACCAAAATGTTGGGCATAATAAACAACCTAAAAATTAATTGTCAATACGGGAGTTCGTAAACTTAGAGGCACAACACTGGAAATGCTAGAGAAAGACTTTAGCAACCTGCACTAGTTAATAAAATGACATCACACTATTCTGGAAATTGGATTCACTTAAGAAAAATACTTGTCACAAACTTGAGGAAAGGAACTTCGAATAATTCTTTATCAATGAAAGATAAATATCTGAGACGGAACTCAATGTAGTCGTAGGACAAAGAAATAATTAAATTGTTAATAACATTTGTCTTTGTTAAATGTTTTCCTCCCTACACTAAACCATTGTTTCTGCACCGCAATAGCAATCCTGCACTGGAACAATGTTCCCATACTGAAGCGATGTTCCTGCACTGGAAGTATGTAATGTTCTTGCACTGGGTTTCCAGACCACTTGTAAAAAATGAAAAGGGTGTTAACTAAGAATAAATTGCAAGGTGAAATAGACCTAAGAAAATAAACACTCATAAGCAAAAGGCTCTTTAAGTAATAATGCATTTGAAAATGAAAGGCGCTTTGAAAGTCAAAGAAAATCCTTGCTAAAATAGGAAAACTTCTTGCATGTGACAAATAAATATTTGATCCAAATACAAATAGGCTTATTCCTGAGATGACTGTTTAAAATGTGAATTATATCTGCACTTTATTATGAATAATGTTGTAGCTCAAAAGTCCCTTTAATAATTTCAGTGTTAAATCGAGTTTATTCCATAAGGCAATAGTGCAAGCATGGATCTATATAATGTAACAGTGTTTCGTTAAAAGATCTTAGAGATAATATTAACTCTAAATTGAACCTTCATACTAAGGATTCTTAAAACCTCACTCATAAACAAAACACCATTTGAAGAAGGAAATAAACGAACTTGCAAGAAAAAGACTTGCAGAAATAAAATAAGGAACTTTAACTTGCAGAAATGGAAACGCATCGGTGCAAGAAACTAATTACACACTTCTTGCAGAAAGGAAATAAAATATGCATCATAGGAAATAATGAAAGGTAAATAAACACAACTGAACCTGAATTCTTTGGATCTAAATCATACGATTAGCAAAGAAGAACCTATAACGTATGAAAAGAAACCAAACGTAACTTGCGTCAAAACCTTGCATAAAAATTATAAGTTAAACACACCTCACAATAAAGGGAGAACAATCTGGGTTGGATGGGCCCTAGCCAACCATCTCATTTCCCTACTACAATATCTAGAACTTCAGTAGCTCAAATAATGCATCACAAAGATTTTAAGACAAGAAAATGCATGACTAGCATAGCTCCTTGGATTAACTCAAATATTTGTTGAAAGTATACATTTAATCTTTGAATCCAGCCTCCAACTAATCATAGGGAAGGGGTAAGAGCCCCCTAATCTTGATCCAACAACATAGATGGGCAATGGCTGATTTTCTCCTCCACTACTACCTAACTAGGCTTGAAGCCATAACTCTTCTTTCATAACCTTTTACATTACTAGTTTGGCATTAAACAAACCAATCCTTTGAAACAACATGTAGAATTAATCCCAACTAATTATCATCAATAGAATATCAGTACAACCATTTCCCTATTGAAAGAATGAAGATTTACCACAAATTTTACAAATCTGGGCATTTTCTAGAATTCTAGAAAAAATGGTATTTTTAACAAACTGCCTCTGAAGAACACTTCGTATCTTCTTAACCATTATGAATGTGGGAAAGTTGTTTGGAGTAAATCTAGTATATTATGTTTAAAACAATAACCTTTCTCATAACTGTCTGGTTTAGCTCCATTGCCTCGGAAATCGTGCCCGAAACTGACTGCGTGAAATCTGAAATCCTAACATTTTGGAAAAACAATGTAATTTTATAAAATTGCCTCAAAGATCCTTATGTAACTTTTCTACCATTACGAATTCTAAAAATATGTTTGAGGCTTATTCAATTTTCTATACTGCACCAAAACCCATGTGCCATAATGTCTCCATTTTCCTTTATCTGCATAGAAAATGAGGTGGAAGTTGGCAATCTAGAGACTACTGTGAATTTGGGGCTGAAGCATTAATGATTCCCTAAATATAAATCTGTATGACCTGGGTGTATCTTAGCTTATGTGGAAGTGTTCAAACACCATTTTGAACAAAAACCTCTTTCATATTTTCCTAGAAATGTATCAATGTATGAAAGCCCCAAATTGGTGCAAGCACAACTGGTGTAGGAATGTTGGTGTAGGAGTGCTGTAAAAACTGAATTGGTGCAGGAATTTCATGGGTGGTGTAGGAACCATTGTCACATAAGTAAGAAGGTAATTGACCATGTTTAAACCTGCAAATACAAAAACCATCATTAATAATGGCTTAAATGTCAAATCTTGTTAAAATAAGGGAGATGTGTTACACAATAAATATTACTTTGTCACTTCTAAGAATACATGAAATGTCAACAATAATGATACCATATAAGCAAAAGCACGAGGGATTTCCATATAAAAATAGACATAAAACAAGACAAAATATAGGTCTAACACTACACAAGGTCCTCTTGAAAAATACAAAGGTGAAAGAAGAGAAAAGATTCCTGCATAGAGAGGTGAAGCATGCAACTCCACTGTTGTGTTGTCCAGGCTCGCTGGCAGTGGAGCAATGTGTGTGTTCCTACGTGACTCCGTTGGTGTACTGTCCAGGCATGATGGCAGCAGAGCAACACTAGAGATGAAAACTTATACTCAAAAAACCTTCAACTTGCAAGCTAAACTACCCTTCCCAAATTCAAAACACTGAGATCAAGCTGAACGTTTGATTGTGTTTGACTGAGTTGTCAAAGGGTGGACCATGTATGTCCATGGGGTAAGTGGGGAAGCCAAAATAACCCGCAAAATGATTCAATACTCCCTGAAAGATCAAGGCCCTATGCTAGCAATGAACTGAAACAGAGAAGCTGGAGTTCTACCAATGTGTCGCCAAGTGTTGTAGCGGCTACAACCACCCTCCAAAATTTTGGCTTGCACCCAATTTCGGAGCCTCCCTTGAGAGTTTCGCTTGATGACTACACACACTCGGGTTCACTCTGTGAGCTCATGTGAGTCCTTGCATCCACCTTGCTTGTTCATTTCATTCAAGTTTCTACATGATGGTGTCTAAGTCATGCTTGTGACCATGTTTTGGTTATGCTCAAAGTCTTCACTTCATATGTGCTTATTGTGTTTGCTATGAAAGCATCTGTTGCACTCACACACGGAGTCACATTCACTATCACGCAAGCATCATCTCGATCAATGAATGGTCAATCATGAGTGTCACACTTGTCGCTTGCACCATTGATCAGTCATGTTGAACATGTGTGTCTAGATGGTTAGAGTCATTTCGTCGTCGAGTCATGAGAGTGCGTGTTTGCATGATCACCTATGCATATTTCAATGGTTCACACACTTAGTCATTTTTCTTGAAGTTCTAATGACTAGAATCCCCTCTAACAGCCAGACCATCACCCCGTCATCGACTCGATCGACTATGAACCAGAACAATGCAGAAGCATCAAGCAAGTCCTTTCAGTTTGCATTGCGTGCAAGCAATTCAATCCACTTTCATACTGACCACTCGGACAGTCAGACTCGACAGTCACCCAGGGACTGACTCCCCCCAAAAATTTTGCAGAGGCGACTAACCTTACTCACTCAGCTAATTGAGGAAATTACACAGACAAGCCAGACAGACATCAAGTGCCCATCCCCGTCTCCCTCAGAAAATTGTGTAGTTTTCCGGGTCATCCGTCGCAATAGTCGACCAGCTACTCATCCAATAAATTGCATAGTTTTCATGAGAATTCCTTCTACTACCCAACAGTCTACTCAACTTAGAAATTGTGCAGAGGTGATCAGCAGGCTGACCTCCCAACCTCAGTGCAGTTTCCTTTGCTAGCAGCAGATTGTCAGTTCCCTCTAGGATTTACGTAGTTTCTGTTGCCATTGACCAAGCAACCAACTACTAGTTCCCTCTAGGAATTTTGCAGTTTTGGTTGCCAGTGACCCCAGCAGCCAACTGCTAGTTCCCTTATGGAATTGTGCAATTATGGTTGACAGGCTCTCAGGCAGTTCCTCCCAAAAACTATGTAATCTCTGCTGCTAACCCTCCTTGTAGCCCAACCTATTCCACCAAAAAATTGTGCAAATTTGAGCTTCCAGCACCTTTTTCCCGCTCATTTTCGAAATTGCGCAGATCTTGCCTACCTTGCCTTCTTGCAACCCAAGCTGTCCCTCCCAAAATTTGTGCAATTTTGCCTTCCCGCTAAGACAAACCTCGTAGACAGTCACTGTCGACTTGGATTTCCCATCTTAATCACTCAGTGACTCTTGTGTAGTTTTCATCAACAGTGCCCAGAGCCATCATCCCGCTTCACAACCTTGCTACCTCTCTTAGTCACCTACATCCGAAATGATCATGTGTCATGGTAAACTAGGAGGTTTTGGATTTGATGTCATCTCATCATGAGTGGTTACATGTATAGGTACACCAACAAACCTGGCAAGACGATGAATTGCATGAATGAAGGGAGCACATGCAGAAGGATAGGTTCACCAATGGATGAACAAATGATGCATGCGAAGAGATGTGCTCGCGAACGGATGATCATGCAAATATATGTTCGCAGACGGACTAATGAGAAAACATGCAAGATGTGCTCACGAATAGATGAACAGACGAACATGCACCTTTCATGAATAGATGATCCTGTCAAAACTTCCAACATGCAAGGAAGGAGCAACATGCCTAAGCATCATTAAGCAAACCAAATACCATCAAAGACTCCGTGCACTTTGCCATGCGGAGGTGAAGCTGTGATACACCATGAAGACATCCATCACCCAGCAGCATTGTAGCTCGACATGCACTCCAGCAGCAGCACAAATGTACCGGCATTGTCATGTCGAGTCATGTCATGAGTCATGTTGCCCACATCTCCACTATGGTCTATGTTATCAATCAATTTAATGTAACGTGGAAGTCCAAGAGACCCACTTGTTGTACAAAGAGTCATGTAAAGTTGAAAAGTCATGGAAGTCAAATAGTCGTGAGGATAGTCGAACAACCACAAGGGTCAGTTTTCACCCTTGGCTATAAATACCCCCTCATTTGTACATGTAAAGGACTTTCCACCTCAACTCCTCCCACATAGCCAAGAAAGTCTGTAATCTTTCCTTTGAGGAGTAACTAGTGGCTCCAATGCCTCTCACACGGGGTTAGTAATGTATGGTGTAACGATGTGTCTTGTAACTTTCGCTTAATTAAGAAGCCTACTACGAGGCCAACACGTTTTCACACATGTATTTTGATTGTTGTAAGACTAATCTTTAACACTTGTGATTCATGTTGCTTTAACCTATGTTCTACATTTGAACTATTTCACTTGTTGTAATGCATAATCTGTTAATGGGAATGTGTTGTATATGATGTTAATGTTGTCTTGCCTATGTAGACTATTATCCCAGACATCAGACAGACCTTTCACATGGAACTTTATATAGACTACCATTTCACTAGCGTGGACTAATCCATTGAGTGTTATATGAGTTATCTTCCCTTGTGTGTTGTGACTACCACATCCGTGTCGACTACTCCGTCGGAAGTTGTGTATGTTATGTTATGTTGTGTGTTCCTAGCAGTGTTGGGACTACTCCCAATTCACCTGGAACTCACTCTCATCCTCTCCCTCGATAGCGAAAGAACCATTGGCAGAAGTGGCACTTACACTCACCAAGCACGCGAACCTCACTTCTTGAAGACAAAGCACACCACTCTCCTATGCTAACAAGAAAGAGTTGAGGCAAATCCTTAAAATAATGGCAACTAGGCCATCGTACCGAATGGGACTCCCACACCAAACGGTGTGAGGTCTAGTTGGGACTTCATACAAGGGTGATCCCCTGATGTTGGCAGATCCAGCAACGTCAATAGAACCTTAGAATTTTATCTTAAATATGATGTGGTGGATGGTGGGTGATATCCATAAAGTGCCATAAATGGGGTTATTTTTGTTGTAGTATGGAAGGAAGTGTTATACCACCATTCAACCAAAGGCAACAATTTTACCCATTGCGTCTGTTTATCGGATACAAAGCAACAAAGGTGTCCTTCCAAACATTTTTTCACTATCTCATTTTCCCATCAGATTATGGATGGTAAGATGAGCTATGAGCTAACTGAGTACCCAGACAAGAAAATAATTATGTCCAAAAGTTTCCTGTGAAAATGGGATCTCTGTCACTTACAATAATCTTTGGGTTTCTATGTAGCTTTTGAATTGTTTCCATAAATGCAGTAGCAACTGTACTAGCTTTAAATGGATGAGATAATGCATAAAGGTGTGCATACTTGGTATGTCTATCAACTACCACCATGATGAAACTCTTTCCTTTGGACTTGGTAAACCTATGACAAAATCCATTGAAACCTCCTCCCAACATTGCCTTGGAATGGATAAAGGTTGTTATAGACCCGGGGTCTTAATTGTCTCAACTTTATTTTGCTAGAAAACCAAACATTCCGCCACAAACTTTTGAATATTAGATTTAAGGCCATCCAAAAAAAAATCCTTCTTAACCCTATGGTAAGTTTTTAAAAATCTTGAGTGCCCTCCTAAGGGAGAGGTGTGAAATTTCACAAGAATATTTTGTTTGAGTTGGGAATTCTTACAGAGGTATAAGTGATCTTTGTACCATAACAAATCATTTTTCCAGCTAAATGTATTAGATGTATTGGGATCATGTTGCAACTTTTTAATGAGTTCCCACACTTCTTCTCCATTATTCCATTCATACCCTACTTCATTTATCCAATCTAGTTTGATAATAGAAATGACACAAAGCAATGCTTCCACATCCTCATCCTTTCTTGAGAGTGCATCTGCAACAACATTTTTCTTCCCTTTTTTGTAGATGATTTCAAAGTCATAACCCAACATCTTTGTGACCCATTTTTCCTGCTCTTCTGAAGATAATATTTGTTCTAAAAAGTATTTAAGACAATCATGATCCGTTTTTACCTTGAAGTGTCTTCCCATTAGGTAAGGTCACCATTTATTAAGTGCATGTAGTATTGCCAACATTTCCTTCTCATGAATAGCTTTATGTAAATACTTTCCTTTGATTGGACGACTTTCGAAAGAAATGGGTCTTTCTCCTTACATTAAAACAACACCAATTCCATTTCCTGAGGCATCACATTCCACAATAAAGGTTTTTGTGAAATCTGGCATACATAAGACGATGCTTGGCATATTTCCTCTTTAAAATGTTCAAAGGCCTTCATTTCTTTTGGAGTCCAAGAAAATGCATCTTTCTTCAGTAATGTTATTAAAGGTGCTGCTATTCTCCCATAATTCTTAACAAACTTGCGATAATACCCTGTAAACCCAAGAAATCATCGCAAATGCTTTATGGATGTGGGGATTTTCCATTCCTCAATGGCTTTAATTTTTCTAGGGTCTACCTTAACACCTTCATGAGATATAATATGACCCAGATACCCCACATCTTGTACTTCAAAGAAACATTTAGAGGTTTTTGCATATAATTGTTTCTCCTCCAACAGTTTGAGCACCCTGTCAACATGTTGAACATGATCCTTCCAGGACTTGTTGTAGATTAGAATATCATCAAAAAATACTAACACAAATTTTCTAAGGAAGGGTTTGAAAATGGAATTCATCAAAACTTGAAATATAGAAGGTGTGTTGGTAAGGCCAAAAGGCATGACCAAAAATTCATAATGACCCTCATGAGTTCTAAATGCTGTTCTCGGAATGTATTTATTCTTCATTCTGATTTTATGATATGTTGAATGAAGATCCAACTTGGTGAAGTAAATCTCTCCATGAAATTCATCCAATAATTTATCAATGACAGGAATGACAAATTTATTTTTAATAGTGAGCTTGTTGAGCTCCCTATAATCAGGACACATGCACCATAATCCATCCTTCTTATGCACCAATATTACTGGAGCAGAGAAATAACTTTGACTAGGTTGAATTATACCAGCCTCTAGCATTTCTGCAACCATACGTTCAATTTCACTCTTTTGGGCATAAGGATATCTGTAAGGCCTGATGTTTGGAGGAACACTTCTTGGAATCAAATGAATATCATGATCATGATCATGAATAGGTTGGAGGCTTTTGGGAGTCTCAAATAACTTGGAATGATTGTCCAAGACCTTTTGGAGATCTGGAGAAATAGATGATTTGAATGTGGGAACCTCTAGCACATAATTGTGCAATTATGCCTCATTGTTCTTTCTTTAAAAGATTTTCCATTTCGTTAGAGATGATTATCTTTCCTGATTTCTCTGTGATATCCCTTAATTCAACTTCCTTTCCTTCCGAAAAAAATCAAGAAAAATTCTTGAAAATTAAAAGCTATCGTACCCAAAGATTGTAGCCATTGGACTCCTAGTACAACATTAGCACCACCCATTGAAATGGAAAGAATTGGACTATTCAATACATATTCTCCCATGGATAGCTTGATATTATGGCACTTTCCAGAGAAATTTATGGTTCCTCCATTTGCAACCGTCACTTGACACTCTGGTGCTCGATATAGGAAGCAATTCAATTCCTTGGCTATCTTACAATGAATAACATTATGGGTACTACCTGAATCAATCAACACTATTACATTTTTCTTCTTGATATGTCTTTATATCTTGAGAGTTTGAGTGTTAATTCCAGACAATGCATTTCAAGATATGGTCAGATTCATTTCTTCTTTCTCTAGGATTTGTTCTTGGTGTGTATCCTCTTCTTTTGGCATTTCTTGTTACTTTTCTTCCTCCTCTTCACAATCTATGTAAAATAATTTCTTCTCATCACACTTATGACCTTTAGTGTGTTTTCTATTACAACTATAACAAAGCCCTTTTTCTCTTTTTTCTTCCAATTTTTGTGATGTCAACCCTGTAGGTTGTGGAAGGCTAGGAGCAACAACACTTCCATCCTTATAGTTGTGAGTGGTAGGCTTCCTTGTTGCCATAATTTTTCTTTCAATCTTTTTTGCCAACCTAAATGCCTTCTCCAATGAATCAGGTTCCCAAAGGAAAACTTTATGCTGGATGTTATCCTTTAATGTCCCTATGAACACATTAATCCTATGCTCCTCTGGAATATCTTTTATTGTTATATTCAACATTTGGAAGTCCTCAATGTGCTTCACCATTGAACCCTTTTGTTTGAGATTTATCAATTGGCTAAAAAAGGTGGTTCTTTTTGTATCCTCATAATGTGCTATCATTTATTCTGTAAAAATTGACAAAGTGACAATTTTTTATGAAGGAAAAGCCATCGATACCATACAAACTGATTGGGTTCCAAATATAAAGTTGCAATGCATACCTTTTGTGTGTTTTGCACATTATGGAGAATGAAATATTGCTCTATTTGTAGTATCCATGTTACCGGATCATTGCCATCAATATTCCTCATATCAATATTTGGAACATGGTGGGTCTTCAATCCAACATTAGAATCTATGAAATCATGATTAACATTTCTTTTGTTCTCATCATGAGTTTCCTTTACTACCCTTCCACCATTAGTAAGCATTTCTTGTAGCAACATTGTCAAATCTATCTTCAAATCTTCCATGTTTCCTTTAATTTTTGCTTCTATACTATCCATCTTAGCTTCCATTCCTTCTTTAAACCATCCATCTTAGCTTAAATTACTTTTTGTGAGAGTGAAATTTGTTGCACTTGGTCTCGTAATTTTGATATATCATGTTGCTTTTCTTCCTCTTCTTCATGTGTCATAGTAGAGATTTTGGGTTGCTTACTAGGTGTTTCTATTTTCTTTCTTTGGGTCATCAGTGAATGATAATTATGCTTCATAGTGCCCTTTGAATCACTTCAAACTACTTTCTCAAACAAAACTTATGCAAATTAAAAAAAAAAAAAACTACGCACCTTTTTTTTCCGCTTTATATGAGTTCGACCTTGAAATGACTGTAACTCTGTAATTTTAGATCTCCAAGTTAGCCTCTCCTTTATAAAGAGATTTTAATCCAGGTAAATAAGGGCATTATTTATTGGGGTGATCATGGGTGAAAATTACATATACTTCTACTACATGTATAGGACATTCCCTCTTAGCATGTTTTCTTCTACATTTACGACAAAAAATGGATAAATAAACCTTATCTTCCTCTTGTTTCCTCTTGATTTCTAGAGTATCCAACTGTTCACTGATAGTATTCAAGATTTCTATCTTAAAATATTCCAAAAGGTTCCCTAGTTCAGTTCGAGTAACAACACCCTGCACAGGTTTAGAATTCCTAGACACATAATCCCTTGGGCTATCGTGAATTCTTTTGGCTACATTAGCTTGGATTCTGGAATAAGTTCTACACTGCTCAACTATTTCAGCAAAAGGTTTCTTATAGATTTCCCCAAAGATTAAGATATTTAAAGTTTCAATACATTCATCCCTTATCCCTTTTAAGAAAACAATCCTAAAGGTTATCTCATCCAAATTACCTATTCGGGATTTAAAGTAATTATAAAAAAATATTTCAAGATATTCTTCCAAACTGTCATCTTCCATTTGTTGCATTCTAAAAATGTCATTAATATCTATACTTTTGCAATAATATTGATATTTATTAAGAAAGACAGATTTCATATCATCCCAAGAATAGATAGTGTGTTCTCCCAAGCTCATGAACCACTGAAGGGTTGAATCTTTCAGGGTAGCGAGAAATAGTTTGAGCTTGTGTACATCATCATGATAGTTATAACTTCTACAAAAAATATCAAACTCAAACAGAAAAGAGTCAAGGTCTTCAGAAGATGTACCATGGAAAAGTGGAAGAGATGCCAAATATATATTTTTCATAGTAATATTTCTAGTAATATCCAAGATTGGAAATCCAAATGTGGTCTTTGAATCTTTCTCGTTCTCCTCAAGTCCTCCTCTAGGTCCATCCCTTCTATCACCATTAAGTAGGGTATTGGTTCTATCATTGTTCCTACCATTGTTCTTATCATTGTTTATGTTCTCTTCACCTCCTCCTCTGTCATCCATCCTTCCAAGAAGTCCAAAAGTAGTAGGCTCTGGTGTAATACTCCAACTGAAAGAATATTCAATTGAGATACGTTTTATATGCCTAGGCCCCAAGTCTCTCTGAGGTCCTCCTACTGTAGATTCCACTTGTGAGACTACCATCTCTTTTGTTCCTACAACATCTCCTAATATGGTTTGTTCTTGTTGTAGTGTGCCTTCAAGTTGTATTCCCCCCCTCTAAGTGGAGTATTCCCTTTTTCGAGGCCACTATTGCAACAGAGATTTATCCTTATTCTTTGATGCCTACATAATGATTAGCAGGGTTATTTGTGGGGGGGAGGCTTTGTAGGACCAAATAGTTCTCAAAGTGATTTTGTAGTCTGAATAAATATTCCCTTACTATCTTTACGTCTACCTCTACTTTTACACATAAGAAAGTAGATGTGTTTCTCTTCACTCGTGTATTACTGTAATTTCTTCGCCCTCTAATTGTCTTACAAAATCCCTGTCACACACATGAATCTATCAAAAGAAAATATTACCTGTATCATTTGCAACTCACCAACAACAACACAAAAAATGTTAGGGTTTTAATATGCTCCTTTAATTCCCTATATTTTTAAATGTTAATCCAAAATTCATAATATTAGAGTTGCAAAATATTACGGTTCTTATCCAAGTTCACTATTCTATTCTCAAAATAGTACTGAATTAAGTACCGAATGTTTTTTTCCAATCTTTGTCCCTAATTCAAAATCATCCCATTACTTGCTAAAAGTATATTGAAGTAAAGAATCCTATTATGTCTTCCTAATAACACACACAATTCGAATCACTAATTTATCTTCAACAATCATACACCTAATTCATGCTTGAAAGACTTACTGGAAACAAAACCAATAACACCATAACCTAATTTCAAAATTCAATTCAAGTAATTTGTTCCACTCAATATCTTCACATAGAACTAACCCCACGGTCAAACTAGAAAGTGGAAATCAATCCAATCAATGTTATTAAACTCAAGGATTCATTCAAAAGACTCTCTAATTTCATAATTCCATTCAAATTTTATTGAAGAACAAAATAAATTATCTTCATTCCATACATAATCCTATGGAAACTCTTAGATATTAAACATTGGTTGTAGATACTTTCACTAGAAATTTTGATTCACAGATAGTAAGGTACTTCATTTTAGATCAAAGGTCATGTCTCAGTCTTAAGACTCTGTAAAAACTTAACCTTCATAAATCCAAGTCGAATTAAAACATATTAATTCAATCTCAGCAATGCTTGACAAAAGAAAATCCTACAGACTTAAGCAATTCCTATAAAAATGTTTTCACAAACCTAATCAATTTAAATGGAAATCTATCCTTTTATTAATCAATCATTAACTGAAAGTTTAAAAGGAAGAACATTCATATCTATAGAATATTTAAAGGTTGTTTTATCACACTTCTAAGTACCAAATATCCAATAACCACAACAAAAAACTATTCCAAGTGCAATTACTCTATACTAATCCACACACACAAATCCTATCTAACTAAAATCAATCACATGACTCGGATGAGTTAGAGGGTGGGCCCTTTCCATGACCTTAGACAAGCTAGATTACCACAATGAATTTATAAGTATAAAATACGATATCACTTATATTAATAGTCTTCAATAAAGCATGAGTACAATAGTTCCAAACTAAATTAAAACAAAGTCATATAGTGTTCGCAGTCACAATTCTTCTTCGCTTCATCTCGCTAACCCCTAACACTATTGTTTGGCCCTCTTAAATAGATCACAACCTCAAAATAGTTGTAACTAAATAATCAAGAAATTTAATGTAAGTATGACCTGTGCTTAATTAATATATGTCAGATTCTCAAGGATCACTCGTTCATTATATCATATCCACAACAATCCGATTGTAGTAATATCTTTAGGCTAAAGGTATTTTTATTGCTCTCACGAACATGAGAAGCTGCCTTGAAATGTTGATCAGTTTCACTGGTTCCAATTCCGGAATAAGGTACCGAATGGAGTACAGAATTAGGTATTGAATGGAGTACAAAATTAGGTACCAAATGGCTACCTAATTCACTTCAGGCTAGATGATGAATCACTGGTGACCTATCAATGCATTCAAGTCTACATCCTCATATTTAGGAATCCCAACAATAATTCAGTCAAAGTGAGTCAAAAGAGTATGAATTCGTTTAACATCTTTTTGAACTAACCAAATACATGTAAAAATAGTCCTAATTATGACTCTTACCTCCATTTATGAATTGGAACAATTTAACAAGTATAGGATGGTTTTGAGGTGTCAAAAGGAGCAAAATGAAGTACAATATTGTTAGCTCTGCTACATGTTGCTGATTTTCAAGGAGCAGAAGTGAAGTCGGTCCTTAGTCCTATTCAAGGAGGCCTGCACTGGGTGTCCTCATTTCTCTCCATTTCCTCGTCCATTACCCTATTATCTCCTCTACGTATGCTTGTTAGTTTAAAAATCATATAAAAGCCTTTGCTCTGGCCCCCGCTCACTAAGACCTAAAGCCCCATACAATCATGATCATGTGCCCTCGCGCCACCGTAGACCATCGACATCCTTTGATCATAGACATTGATCGTCCTGATCCAACTATACCCGTCGTCAAAACCTTTTCCCCCCACGCGTTAAACCTTGTTTATTTCCCCATTATCCGATCGTTTGTTGCGCGATCTGATGGTAGCCACACCTCCCGCGCCCTTAAGTTGCCCACATGTTAACTCACAAGAAACGTGGTTTCCGCCCTGTCCCATCTGCCATGCATCGCCCTCTTATTGTGATTGCTCGCCTTCGAAAAGCAGTGCAGGCAATACCGCTTACCGCTCATCATTCCTTCCCCGCTCGTTAACCTTCACGCAACTCTTCCGCCCGATAGCCATCGGATCTGTCTGCCCGTGATCCGACGACTCACGATCGTCTGCCCCCGACTTTCTCCCAATGCCTCCCACCGATAGATCTCTGTCGTCCATCTGCGCGATCCAATGGCCCTCATCTGCTCTGCTTCCGAACTTCCCGATACCTCCTGCCAAGCTATACCCATCATCCATCTGTTTCATCCGACGGCCAATCTTGCTCCGCTGACCAGATATTCCACCTGCCATGCAGTGTGCCACCTTTGATTGTTCCATGCACCTGAAGGACAACGGCGATGAACTACCAGTACCTTGTGTAGTTAATCCACAACAACCGCATTCAAGAAACAAAGTGGCTGAGAACGAAAAGGACATGCCTCGAGTAGTTGAATTCATTCAGTAGTTATGGAGCATTCTTTCATACAACATTCCATCTACTCAAGAAGGACAATAGAATATCAGATAAGATCAAGTTTTTTCATTGAAGCAGCAGATCGTAGCAGAGGCCCATTTTAGATAGTTAATGTGGTTGGTGGTCCATTATGACCCCTCCTTGCTTAAAATAGCAGAATATTTTGTAATCAACCTCTATATATACCCAAAAAATAGTTGGGATGATGGTTGATGGTCGTTGTTTTGATGCACGGTTCAACTTCTGGAGACTGTAACTACTTTGATACTTGCAGCGTCTGGTCTTCATTTTCAGCTAATACAAGCTTCTTTTGTTGTTAATCACTCACTTTCCACTTCTTATCTATTCTAGGCTATGCCTGTTATGCAGTTTCATGTGCTCTTGATATTTAGCATTTGAGGGGATGTCATCCCATGTTTGTGTTAAAGTCTTGTATGTACCATTGAATGTGTTATGCAGGTCCCTGTTTACTTAAGGCCAGAGAGTTGTCATCCTGTCTATGCATTGGGAGATAGATTTGAAGACCTCTTTACTGGTTGCAGCCAGCCATCACATGGTCTTGTGCATCTACTGGTGTGGTCAGTATTCTCCATATTCACTTAATCCTCAAACTATGAGTAATTGGTGGTCTAAAGCCTTGTAGTCTTGGGGTGTTCACCCATGTCTAGAGTTAAGCATAGCAGAAGTGGTTATCTGGCTTGAACAAGCATTATTCCCTCCATTCATCCATTTCCAACATTTTTGTTGAGTTTGTAATGTTCCCAAGCATCTCTAAGATACAACCTAGGAGAGTTTATTGGGGTGATAACATTAATTAGTGTTGTTGCTAAGGAGAGGTGATTGAAGCTCAGCTTCCCTGGGAAACGGCACAGTTCCAGATTTTGATGATAGACAAAGTCTAGGCACATTTCTGGTTGTAATCATCTATCTGGCGACTCCACTTGAGGAAGGCCAACCTTTGGCAACTCCACATTGTAGTTATGGCTCAGTTTGTGAGACATACTCAAAGAAATCCTCAGAAATCACCAGCTGTTCTAGTGCCTGACCCTAAGAAGATCGTTAAGCAGAAGAAAACTTCACAGAGAGGAGCATCAGGATCAGGTAAGCCCAAGAAATATTATGAATCTTTCCAAGAGGAGGATATAGTTGAGAATGTATCAGTTGAAGTTATAGAGCCTAGTGTTGCTAGTGAGAAATTTCCTACAGAGATTCATAAAGCTCCTTATTCGTTTAGTTCCCCTTTGGATCTGAGTCCAAAGAAAGCCTCCCATATAATCCATAATATTCCCTTGTCTCTGCCATTCATTCCATTGTTCCCACTATTCAATCTACCAGTAGCATTCCACCTACTCCAGTTATGGCAGGTCAACAAGCACCAACAAAGATGGAAAGAATAATAGCTGCTAGGTATGGACCCCTGGTCTTGCCTATTCCTTTGAATGCCATGCCTGCAGGAGAATACCATAAATACATGCCTAAGTTCACTGGTACAGATGGGGTAACAACCGAAGAGCACCTTGAATCTTTTTACAATTATGCTAATAACTTAGACATTAGTGAGAATGATGTATGGATGAGAGTTTTTTTCCAGAGCCTTGATGGAGAGGCCAGAAAGTGGTTTAGAGAATTGACCCCTAGATCTATTATTAATATTGAAGCTTTAGATGATGCGTTTTTGAAGCACTGGGGGGATAAAAAGGACTTGTTGTATTACCATACTGAGTTTGGTAACCTGAAGAGAGAAATGGGGAATCATTGCCTGATTTTAATAGAAGATTCAATCGTATGTATAGTAAAATACCAGCTGAGGTAAAGCCAACTCCCACCTCAGCCAAACTCACTTATGCCAATGCTTTTGATTCTAATTTATTCTTATTGTTAAGAGAAAGAAGATGTGCCACTCTCACTAATATGCAAGATGCAGCTCTAGAAATAGAATCCAATATAATGGCTGCAGAAAAACTCAAAAGTCATGCTGACAGAAGGAGGCAGAGAGATGAGGCTTCTTCTTCCTTTGCTTCATCTTTAGAGCCTAAATTAGATAAAATGACTAGAATGATAGAGTCATTGGCTGCTGAGATATCTAAGCTGAAGGTTGAGTAGAATTCAAGAAAGACAAGGCAACAAAACACATTTGCTCTAAGAAACTCAAACCCATTTAGAAGAGCAAATGAACAGCTACAAATAATTCAGAGGGGAAAAGAACCAAAAGAAGAACAGAGAGTTAAATCTCCTTTCCAAAATGTAGTCATGGAGGAGGAACAGTTTGAAGATGAGGATGAAATACATTACATGGAAGATAAAGGCATTGCTGCCTTTTTGGCATTGGTTGCATACGAAGAAGCTTTGTTGCAGGAACAAGACAGTCAAAGGTGGGACAGAGAGGCTGTTCTGCAAACTGGTGAACAACAAAGATATAATTTGAGGTCAAATGCAAATAATGTCAAGGAGAATCCTACCCAAAGAGCTGCTGTCCAAGCAGAGTCACAGAATACCAGATAGAAGAGACCAGCGGCTGATCCAATCATCCTAAAAGCACTAGTTCAAGAGGTAAGAGGTCCTGACAAGTCCCCTTCCCCTTTCAGCTTTGAAGCAGAAGTTCAGAAATTGAAAATATATGTGCCTCTGTTAGAACTTGTAAAGAGTGAAGTGTTTAGAAAGCCTATCCTTGAAGCTCTTGAGCTGAAAACCACACAAGCCTCCACTAACTCTGTCAATTTGCAAGATGATAAGCCTATAGTTGTGCTTAGCCCAATGACCTAACCTGCTGATGATAACTCTCCATCTTTTTATGTCTCCTTGACCATTCATGATAAAATCCTCCACAATTGCCTGCTAGACACAGGGGCTAGCCATAATCTAATGCCAAAAGCTGTCATGGAAGAGTTAGGCCTTGATATCACTAGATCATACCATGATCTATTCTCATTTGATTCAAGGAAAGTGAAATTCTTGGGACTGATAAAAGATTTAGCCATTACCCTAACTCAGTTGCCCATGAAGAGCATGGTGATGGACGTTGTGGTAGCAGATGTCCCTCCCAAGTTTGGCATGTTTTTGTCCAAAGGATGGATTAAGAGACTATGTGGGACTTTACAAAATGATCTATCTTATGCCAATGTCCCAGTCTTTGGAGGAGAAGCAGGAGACTATATAGAGAAGCACAACTGGCATACATTATTAGTGATGAGAAAAATCCTTCTAATATTCCTATTTATGCAGTGGACACTGATTTTGGAGCGTGTATTCTCCAAATAGAAGAATATCAAAAGGCCTTAATGAAACTCAAGAAACAAATAATTCAGGCTGAAGAAGAGCAAGGAAGTCAAGTTTGGGAGATGTTCTTTGATGGAGCATGTTCTAGGGAGGCTACAAGAGCAGGGGTGGTGCTGATATCTCCAAAACAAGAAAGTACACAACTGTCTTTTAAGCTGGCCTTCCAAGTCACAAATAATATAGTAGAGTATGAGGCTATGATATTGGGCCTAAATGCAGCTAAAGACAAAATAATTAGAAGCATAAAAGTGTTTGGAGATGCTGATCTGATTATTCAACAAGTAAAGAAAACATTTCAAGCAAAACACCCAAGAATGAAAGCATACATAGATGAGGTATGGAGACTCAAGGACTCTTTTGATAGTTTTTGTATCTCATACATCCCTAGAGCCAAAAATCAGCTCGTCGATTCCCTTGTTGTGTCTACTATCATGTTTATCCCTCCCATGCCTCCCGGACTAGTTTATGAAGTCCAAATGAAATACAAACCATCCTTGCCTGATAATGTCCACCATTGGAAAGTTTTTGAAGATGATGATGAAGTAAATAGATTCTTGCAAGTCATTGATGAATTTTCTGAAATGCAAATTGACCAAGAGAATGAAGCTTTGGAAGAATCCCAGCTTAGAAATAAAATTGGCAAAGATAGCATTGTCCAACTGCCTAGCAATGATATACCTAAGGGTCTAATTCCTTTAGAAAGACTGTTTTACCAGAATGATGTGCCTTATAAGGCTGCCCAAAAAGAATATCAGTCTGCAGTCTATAAGCATGATATAGGGAGTCCAAGTCAGCCAAGATATATAAACCTGTCTACTCATCTGTCTGCTAATCAATGTTCTCAATAATGCAATTTAATGAAACAATTTGTTGATGTTTTTGCCTAGGAATATAGTGACCTGAAAACATATGATAAGAAAATTATCCAACATAAAATCCTTTTAGAGAAAGATACTATCCCTTTCAAATAGAAGATGAGACCAATAAACCCTTTGCTCCTTCCTCTGATTGAGAAAGAAATTAAGATATTGTTGGCTGCCAAAATCATAGTCCCTCTTAGATATTCCAAGTGGGTAGCCAACCTAGTAGTGGTGAGGAAGAAAAGTGGAGAAATCAGACTTTGTGTTGATTTCAGAAACTTAAATAAATGCTCTAAGAAAGACAACTATCCTCTACCCAATATGGAGCATTTGTTGCAGAAGGTCTCAGGAGCCAAATTGATGTCTTTCCTAGATGGATTTTCAGGTTTTAATCAGGTTGTTGTGCACCCAGATGACCAAGAGAAGACTGTGTTCACCACTCCTTGGGGCACTTTTATGTATGCCAAGATGCCTTTTGGAATAATGAATGCTGGAGCCACCTTTCAGAGAGATATGTATATAGCATTTGTGGGAGAGAAGGAAAATTTTGTCCTTATCTACGTTGATGATATAACAATATACTCCAGCAGCCATCAAGACCATTTGCAACATTTGAAGAAAGTGTTTTTAAAGTGCAGAAGGTTTGGGATTTCAGTCAATCCTAAAAAGTCACAGTTTGCTTTAGAAGAAGGTACACTGTTGGGATTGTTTCTGCTGCAGGTGTCCGAATTGACCCAGAAAGAGTCAAAGCAATACAAACTTTGTCTGTCCCAAGATCAAAGAAGGATGTCTAGTCCTTTCTGGGCAAGATTAATTTTGTAAGGAGGTTTATCCCAAATTTTGCAGAACTTGTGAAGCATATTACCTCCATGTTGAAAAAGGGGTCAGAGATCAAATGGACTGAAGCAACAAGAAAATCACTTGATTCCATTAAGAAAGCTATTATGGAAACTCCCACTTTAAGCAAACCAGACTACAACAAGGAGTTCCATATATTTTCATTTGCCTTTGAAGACACGCTTGCAACAGTTTTATTGCAAGTAGATGAGGAAGGCTCAGAGCATCCAGTGGCATTTTTCATAAAAACCTTAAGGGATACTAAGCTGAGGTATGATATTATTGAGAAACATGCATATGCTCTTATCAAATCTTTGAAAGATTTCAGAGTTTATATTCTACATTCCAAGATAATTGCATATGTACCATCTTTTGCAATAAAAGATGTCCTAACACAGCCTGGTGTTGATGGAAGAAGGGCTAAATGGATTGCAAAGTTGATTGAATTCAATATAGAACTGAAGCCCACCAAACTTGTCAGAGGTCAGGGTCTTGCCAGGTTATTAGCTGAAAGAAATTGCAGAATATTAGATATAAATCTCATAATCACATATTCAAAAAAGAGTCAAATAGAAGAAGAGAAAGTAGCTGAACCAGAGAGAAAGCAGTCAGTGGAAAAAAATCTAGCTTCTTGTGATTGGTACTCTGCAATAGTTGAAGTCTTGTTGAAGCTATAAATCCCTCCAAGCTTTACTCAAAGTCAAGCCAAAACTATTAAGATTAGGGTAGCTAAATATTGCATTAATAAAAATCTGCTCTATTGGAGGGATCCATCTGGAATGCTTTTGAGGTGTCTGGACAAAGAACAGTCAATGGAAGTTATTGTAGGTTTTAACCCCGTACAGAAATTACCTGCATACGAATTCTAAATCACAAGAAAATAAAAATGCGAGAGCATAACCCATAAAACAAATATACACAGAGATTTCCCACTGGATCTCAAAA
>APFE031653920.1:61040-73946 GCA_000404065.3 Pinus taeda
ACGTAGGTTAGTCGTGGAAAGAATATAACACAACCCAATAGTTATGCAGTAGTTTCATTCCAACATGTGTGGAGGGCACCATTATTAGAAGACTACAGCCCACAAAATCCTCAGAGATGGGTACTATTGGCCCTCCTTATTCTCTGATGTCTTTTCATTTGTTAAATCTTGTGACAGGTGCCAAAGATTTGAAGGAAAAGAACAATTGAAGTCCCTACCCTTAAAACCAATACATGCAAAAGGACCTTTTTAGCAGTGGGGCTTGGATTTCATTGGAGAGATCAATCCACATTCCAGTGGCCAACATAGATGGATATTAGTAGCCACTGCTTATTTCACTAAGTGGATTGAAGCAATCCCTACCACAAAGGCTGATCATAATGTGGTCATGAAGTTTTTGACATAAAATATCTTCACCGGATTTGGTTGTCCACATAAATTAGTCACAGACATTGCAATAGCCTTCAGGGCAAAAGAATTGGTGGACATGTGCAATTCAATGGACATTAAACTAGTTCATTCCACCTCATACTACCCTCAAGGCAATGGTCTAGCAGAATCTTCCAACAAAAGTCTGATAAGGATAATTAAGAAGCTGTTGGAGGACAATAAAAAGAATTGGGATTCTAAGATCAAATATGCACTTTGGGCTGACAGAGTGACCATTAAGAGATCCACAGGGAATTCTCCATTCAAGCTGGTATATGGCACTGAGGTTGTATTTCCAATTCAGTTAATTCTCCCTGTGGCAAAGTTCCTGTAATCAGAGCAGAATGAAGAAGAAGACATGGCAAAAAGAATCACTGATTTAGCAAAGGTACATCAAATCAGAGAACAGCTGGTTGAAAAGGTTGTAGGACATCAGAAAAAGATCAAGGATGCTTTTGACAAAAGGACAAAAATGGATAATTTTTAGGTTGGAGACCTAGTTCTGAAGTGGGACGCACTAAAAGAGAAGAGAGGCAACCATGGGAAGTTTGATGCTTTCTGGACAGGGCCTTTTATTATTTCTCATATTCAAGGGAACAATACCTTCATACTGCAAAGCATAGGGGGAGAAGCGGTTTTTGATGGCCTAGTTAATGGGTTTTTTATGAAAATTTATGTGATTTAAGGTCTTTTGGCCTTAAAATTGTAAATATTTTGTTTTATCAGTTTTAGTGTAGGATCAGTCAGACTCCATGCCCAATGGAACACTAGGAATTTTGGCTAATTTGTTTTCATCAGAAAGGCAATGGTCTATAGGTTCTTGAGACCTCACAGGGAGGATCTCATCCCTAGAAGGAGCCAGTGTTAGCTCTGCTACATGTTTCCGATTTTCAAGGCGCAGAAGTGAAATCGGTCCTTAGTCCTATTCAAGGAGGCCTGCACTGGGTGTCCTCATTTCTCTCCATTTCCTCGTCCATTCCCCTATTATCTCCTCTACGTATGCTTGTTAGTTTAAAAATCATATAAAAGCCTTTGCTCTGGCCCCCGCTCACTAAGACCTAAAGCCCCATACAATCATGATCATGTGCCCTCGCGCCACCGTAAACCATCACCATCCTTCGATCGCAACCATTAATCATCCTGATCCAACGATACCCTTCGTCAAAACCTTTTTCCCCCACGCGTTAAACCTTGTTTATTTCCCCGTCGTCCGATCTTTTGTCACGCGATCTGATGGCATCCGCATCTCTCGCGTCCTTAAGTTGCCTGCACATTAACTCGCGGGAAAAGTGGTTTCCACCCTGTCCCATCTGCCACGTGTCGCCCTCCTATTGCAATCGCTCCCCCGCATATGAATTCTACTCGCCTCCGAAAAGTGGTGTGGGCAATACTGCTTACCGCTCATCGTTCCTTCCCCGCTCATTAACCTTCACGCAACTCTTATGCCTGATAGCCATCAGATCTATCTGCCCGCAATCCGACAACTCATGATTGTCTGCCCCCCGCTTCCCCCGATGCCTCCCACCGATAGATCACCGCCATCCATCTGCGCGATCTAATGGCCCTCATTTGCTCCGCTTTTGAACTTCCCAATACCTCCCGCCAAGCTGTACCCATCGTCCATCTGTTTCATCCGACAGCCAATCTTGCTTCGCTGACCAAATCTTCCACCCGCCATGCAATACGCCACCTTTAATTGTTCTGTGCACCTGAAGGACAATGGCAATCAACTACTAGTACCTTGTGCAGTTAATCCACAACAACCACATTCAAGAAACAGAGTGGCCGAGAATGAAAAGGACATGCCTCAAGTAATTGAATTCATTCAGCAGTTATGGAGCATTCTTTCATACAACATTCCACCTGCTCAAGAAGGACAACAGAATATCAGAGAAGATCAAGTTTATTCATTGAAGCAATAGATCGTAGCAGAGGCCCATTTTAGATAGTTAATGTGGTTGGTGGTCCATTATGACCCCTCCTCGCTTAGAATAACAAAACATTTTGTAATCAACCTCTATATATACCCAAAAAACAGATGGGATGATGGTTGATGGTTGTTGTTTTGATGTAAGGTTCAACTTCTGGAGACTATAACTACTTTGATACTTGCAACGTCTGGT
Organism: Pinus taeda; assembly: GCA_000404065.3. Classification (NCBI taxonomy): domain Eukaryota; kingdom Viridiplantae; phylum Streptophyta; class Pinopsida; order Pinales; family Pinaceae; genus Pinus; species Pinus taeda. The sequence continues at coordinate 63,593 of APFE031653920.1, forward strand.
CTTCATTTTCAACTAATACAAGCTTCTTTTGTTGTTAATTTCTCACTTTCCACTTCTTCTTTGTTCTAGGTTGTGCCTGTTATGCAGTTTCATGTGCTCTTGATATTTAGCATTTGAGGGGCTGTCATCCCACCTCTGTGTTAGAGTCTTGTATGTATCATTGAATGTGTTATGCAGGTCCCTGTTTACTTAATGCCAGAGAGCTATCATCCTGTCTGTGTATTGGGAGATAGATTTGTAGACCTCTTTACTAGTTGCAACCAGCCATCACATGGTCTTGTGCGTCTGCTAGTGTGGTCAGTATTCTTCATATTCACTTAATCCTCAAACTGTGAGTAATTGGTGGTCTAAAGCCTTGTAGTCTGGGGGTGTTCACCCATGTCTAGAGTTAAGCATAGTAAAAGTGGTTATCTATCTTGAACAAGCATCATTCCCTCCATTCATCCATTTCCAACATTTTTGTTGAGTTTGTAATGTTCCCAAGCATCTCTGAGATACAACCTAAGAGAGTTTCTTGGGGTGATAATAGATATAATGAAAGATAGCAAGATAAGGTGTCAAAAAGGGTGACAAAAGTAGGGCCCAACATAACTAAACTTGCGTATGGATTAAATTTTAACATTTAGACTAAGGTTAGAATCTTGAAGCCTCATTCCTCACATGAGGAAGTTCAAAATTCCATCATCATTGAGGAATAAGATATCCCAAAAGATTGTCTTTAAGACAAGATTTGGGCATTTTGAGTTTTATTATCTCCCTTTTGACTTACAAATGCCTTGGGGGTGTTTATGAGTCTGATAAATGGGATATTCTAGAAATATCTAGATAAGTTTGTACAATTCTTTATAGACAACATCTTGATCTACTCAAGGAACCCAAAGGAACATAATGAACACTTAAGAGTAGTCTTATAGTTTTTGAGAGATAACCAACTGTATGGAAAGTTTTCAAAGTGTTCCTTTTACCAATCCAAAATCCATTATCTTAGACACATTATCTCTAGGGAGGGTATCACAATAGACCCAATGAATATCAAGTCCATTATGGAATGGCCGACATCAACCAATGTCCATGAAATACATAGTTTCATGGGCATAGCTCGGTATTATCACATATTTGTCGACAAGTTTTAAAGAATAGCAACCCCCATGACCAAACTCCAAATAAAAAATAAAAAAATATGTTTGGAATGAAAAATTTGAAGAGGCATTCTAGAAATTAAAAGTATTGTTAACAACTACACCAATCAAAAGTACCAAATATAGAGCAATAATTTATGGTTTTTACCGATGCCTCCAAGGAAGGACTTGGTCATAAACTGATGCAAGAGGGGACAATAATAGTGTATGCTTCAAGAAATCTCAGAACCCATAAGTAGAACTACACCACACATGATTTTAAAATGACATCTATTACATACACCCTATAGATTTAGAGACACTTTTTAGAAAAAAGTTTGAACTTAATATTGATCATTATGGATTGCAACACATATTCACCCAACACCATTCAAATTCCAAACAAAGAAAGTGATCAGGGTTAGTAAGTGAATAATATTTTGATATTACCTACATAAATGGAATGCTAAACAAGATGGAAAATTATTTAGGTAAGAGGCCTCAAATATTTTTGGTGATCCTCTTGAAGACAAACTTGAGGGAGAAGTTTCTTAATTTACAAATTGAGGATACCTAGTATAAGGAGGTTAGCAATAAAGTAAGGGAGAATGAAACAATTATCCCAAAATATGATGGGCACTCCTTAGATAGTGATGGGCTACAATTCCATGGAAGGATATATGTGTCATCGAATGAAGATATGCACCAACTAATCTTGAGCAAAGGATATTGAGCAATATATGTGGTACACTCCTGTATTAACATGATGAGTGCAGACCTGAAACCATTATTCTTCTGTAAGGGGATGAATACATTGTACATTTTATAGCAAGTTTTTTATAGTGTAAGTTACTAAAACCTTAGCACAAACATGGAAAATTTTAGAGTCCAATTTTCACCCTTGGGGGGAATTAAGGGGTTTTCAATTTTATTAGGTGATTTTTTTGTATCATAGTACATTATTACAAATAGCCCTAAATTTATTAAATAAAAAAAATAGGTATGGAGGTTAACCCACCTTATTTTAAGGGAAAGGGTAAAAAAAAGAAATTATCCCTTGAAATCAAGAGTTACAACCTTCTATTCTCCCCAATTTTCAAGAATAGATATTTTACGATAGTTATTTCGCCCTCCCCATTTGGTGTAAAAATAGTTTATTTATTTCAAGGGATTAATTTGGAGAAAATGGCCCCCAATTTTTGGAACAAATGGTCACAAAAGAATAATTAATCTTTATTTAAAATTTCAAGAGTCTTATTATTGTGCCTATTTAAAGATTCAATAGTGTTCTTTAAATATTCTAATGTTGCATCTGTTTAGTCACAATCATATCTAATGCATGAGGGTTGTTCGCGGAGTTATAGAATTTGAATTAAGAAGCCAAGATTGAACCCACAGTGGTAGAAGATTGTTCACAAAGTAGTGGAATTTGAATTAAGAAGTCAAGAATCAACGTATAATGGTACAAGTAAGTATGTGTATTTTTTCTACATTCCAATTACTCTTGCATGCTCTCCCTTTACTTTTTTTTCGATTTTTGGGAATCATAACAATTTTTTTTTGGAAAAGCACTAGGTTTTCATAATAAAATAAGTATGACCAATAATGAATTTTTGGTATATACAATTATTAATTCTCTAATATATACTTGTCATTTTCAAATATTATGTAGATAATAGATTTTTTGAATTTTCAATCCTGTTAAAATAACGGATATTTGATTCTTGCTTTTGAGCTTCCACCCATCCTTAAGTCAACATATATGAAAAATTTAAAAATCTCCATTTAAAAAAAAGTAATCCCTCACATTCCAAAATCGATACAACCCAAATTCCATTACTTATCTTGTTATTTTGTTATTTTGTACGCTCTATGTAAATTCGGTTTCTACGAAGAACTGCTAAAGTAGTAGTTACTATTTGAATACCAAGGTGTTGACAGTTTGAAAAGCTCTACTAGGAAGACACCCTATTATTTTTTTTTTTTGCTAAAATTATTTATATTTTATCAATTATGTTTCTACCAAGAATTTATTAAGTAGTGGTTGCTATTCTTGGAATAATAAGATGTCAGTTGTTGGAGAAAATTAACCTAACCACAATTAAATGGATGCAAATACATATTATTAAAAAGAATAGCCAATTATATATACCTAACTAGGGGCGAAGCGGGAGCGCATGAGCAGCGAGACCTAGGAGCGCGAGGATCTGCAGCCGTCGGCGTTCCTCGGCCTCGGCCTTGAGGCCTGTTCGATCTGGGCCTTGGCCGCTGCCATGGCCCAACCAGACCTTTCCCACGGGGACTCTGCGAAAGCCTTCTCAGATCTGGTTAAGTCCCTTCCCCCCCCTCGACCTAAACCTGCAACATCGAAATTTGTCAAGAAACTGGACATACTTCAGGAAGTTCAGCTGCCACCAACCCTTCCTCGCATGGCAGCTTTATCTCTAGCCGAAAAAGGACTCATAGGTCAGTTCACGGGCTTATGGCCCTCGCCGAGAACAATACAAAGATGGGTGGAGCGGAACTGGTCTGATAAGATCCCAGGGAAAATCTCAATTCGATTTTGTGGCAAAGGCTACTACACCTTCCATTTCGAATCCAAAGCGGACAAGGATCTCATTTTCAGAAATGGCCCCTACTTTATGGACTCTCGGGGCCTTTACCTTAACAAATGGACTCCTGATTTTGATCCGGAGCTGGACATTCCCAACGCGGTCCCAGTATGGGTTCGTCTTCCTCACCTACCTCTGCATTACTGGGGAGATGATTCGGTCAAAGCAATAGAGAATGCGGTAGGAAAATACATCGACAGAAGCGAACCTAAGGACAACATGCAGGCCTGTGCAAGGATATGCGTGGAAGTGGATCTATGAAAAGGATTGCCGAAAGCCATCAAGCTCAAGGTGGATGACTGGAGTCACATACAATAGCTAGATTACGAGCAGATCCCTTTCAAATGCAAGGTATGTCATGAATATGGGCATTTCGCTAATAGGTGCACTAAGGTAACTAATCTTGAAACTGAAGATCAAGGTGGGCACTGGGAGACTGTCAAGAAAAAGAAATCAAACCCTCCTTCCAAACCTGACTCAAACCCTGAAATGCCTGGATCATCCTCTCAGTGCCCTCCTTCCCCATCCTCTATCCCTTCGGGCCTATCCCAAGATCCACCCATTCCATCATCCTCCAACCCCTTTCTGGTTCTCGCATCAGAAGATTCTCTGCCTGATCCGCCCTCATCGGACCTTCGAGAACCACCTCTGATTCCCTTGCTCCCCTCTCAACCCTCTATAGAGGCCCCTCCGTCCAAAACCACCAGAAGCTCCTCTAAAGAAATTGGCTCCTCAAGTGACTTCCATAAAAAGCCGGGCCCAGGAAGGAAATCAGCTAAGCAACATCGAGAAGAAAGTACTCAGAAGGACATAGCCCTTGGTTTCCAAACTCCAATGGAATCCTTCATAACAGGACATCAGGACAAAGATACAGCAGGGAAATATCTCAAGAGGCAAGCAGCTCCCCGCTTGAACGCCTCATGATGAAAGTCCTCTCCTGGAACAGCAGGGGTCTGGGGCACCCCTCCAAAATAACAGCCCTGAGAGACCTTCTTTACAATGAAAGACCTGAAATTCTGTTGGTCCAAGAGACCAAACAAAATCAGCAAGAAATGCAAAATATCATTGATGCCCAAAGGCAATATTTAGGTACTGTTAGTACCTCCAGAGGAGCATCAGGAGGAATAGTAACTATTTGGAACAGCCAGCAATGGAACTTTGATTCAGCCACAATCAATCAAAATTGGATTAGGACCAAATTGGCCAGTAAGAAGGAGAACCGAGATCTCATCATATATAACGTCTACATACCCAACCAATACAGGGAAAAGGAGCTGTGTTGGAAAGAACTAAAGGAAAGTATTGACAGCGAAAACACTTCCAACATCATAATGGCTGGAGACTTCAATCTAATTCTCCATGTGAATGAAAAAAGAGGCGGGAATTTCATGCATGATTCCTTCATAAGCCAGCTGGAGGAAATAATGCAGGAGAACGAAATGGTGGACATCATCCCTAAAAATCGAAAATACACATGGAGCAATCGCAGGCTGGGAGCAGGCAATATTATGGAGCGCCTGGATAGATTCTTGGTAAATATCTCTCTCCTATCTTCCTTTGCTGTTTGTTACTCTAATATTCTCAGTTCCTCCGCCTCTGATCACTATCCCATTCTCCTCACGGTGGAACCTCACCACCATCTGGGGTCGATCCCCTTCAAGTACAATCGGTTATGGAGACACAATCCTTCAGCTGGAGCAATTATAGAAACAATCTGGAAACATCATGTAGAGGGATCATCCAGCTATATTTGGGAAACAAAAATCAAGAACATTAGAAGAGCGCTCAAAGATTGGGCCAAAACTAATTATCAGGAGCCAGAAGAAACAAAAAAAAAAATAAAGCAAGACCTGGAAGAAGTACAGACTCAAATAGAAGGCTAAGGACTCTCCCAACAACTCAAAACTCAGGAATGGGATCTTCAGGGACAGCTTATGCATATCAGCAGAGAAGAAGAGATTAAATGGAGGATTAAATCTCGGCGATTATGGCTGAAAGAAGGGGATAAAAATACTGCATATTTCCACAAGCAAGCTACTGCCAGAAGAACAAGGAACAGCGTCAGCACTATTAACGAAAGCGAAGGCAACAATTATAATAATCAAGAAGGCTGCCTCCTCCCACTTTAGGAGTCTTCTAACCGAGAGCCAAGAAGAGAAAGACTATTCAGATCTGCTTCAATATCTTCCTAAAGGCATAACTCAGGAAATAAACAATACATTAAATCGTGAAATTGAAGAGGAAGAAATTAGAAAAGCAATCTGGACATTGCAGCCAGATAAATCACCTGGGCCTGATGGGTTCCCTATTAGCTTTTATAGGGAATATTGGCAGCTGATTAAAAAGGACCTTGCAAAAATGCTAAGAGGGGTACAAAGGAAAGGGAAAATGGGAGGTTTTACCAACTCTACCTTCCTCGCTCTCATCCCCAAAGAAAATCGCCCTTCCTCATTCTCCAAATTTTGGCCAATTTCATTATGCAACTCCTCTTATAAGATATTCACGAAAATCATAGCTACAAGACTCAAGCCACTCCTCCCGTCCTTGATATCTGAAAATCAAGGAGGATTCTTGTCCAACAGACAAATTCATGACTCCATAATCTTGGTCCAAGAAGCCATTCATTCCAGTATATCAAGACAAGAGAAAGGATTTGTGCTCAAACTTGATTTGGCTAATGCCTTTGACCGAGTAAGGCACTCCTTTTTGTTTGTTGTTTTGAAAAAAATGGGCTTTGATTCCTTATTCATCAATACCATAGCTGCTTGTATTTATGGTCCTTGGATATCCCCCTTGATTAATGGTCGCCCCTGTGAAGCCTTTCAGTCTTCTAGAGGACTAAGACAAGGCTGTCCTCTTTCCCCTTACCTCTTTATTCTTATGGCAGAGTCTTTCAGTAGAGCCTTGGATCATAACCGAAGAGTTGGCCTCATAACTAGAATTAAATATGGGAATGGAGTAAAGAACATCAACCATTCTCAATTTGCTGACGATACTCTATTGATTGGAGGGGCCTCAAACACCATAGCAAGGCGCTTCAAGAGTCTCCTTGACCAATACATGGACTACTCAGGGGGAGCTATTAATTTCCACAAAAGTTGTGTGTATGGTTGGAACATAACCAACCAAACGGCCCACAGTATCGCCAATATTTTTGGAGTCACTTACAAAATGAAATGGGATCACTTCTCCTACTTAGGGATGCCGGTGAGTCTGGGGCCTTTAAAAGCAGAGACATGGAATGAAATAATAGACAAAGTCAAAAGGAAAGTCCAGCAATGGGGAACACATTGGCTCAATCCAGTGGGCAGAATTATTCTACTCAAATCAGGCATCACTTCCCTTCCTCTCTACAGATTTACTCTCTATCAAGCTCCTGCTATCTTTCACCATAAATTGGAAGACACCCTTCAAGACTTTCTGTGGCAAGGGGGGAAAAAGGAAAAGAGTAGATTCAACTTAGTTAATTGGAAGAATGTAATCCAATCTCAGGATAGAGGGGGACTTGGAATAAGAGCCCCAAAAATTCTCAATCTGGCTTTTGGGATTAAAATGGCTTGGAGGCTAATCACGGGTCCAACAGCATGGTGGAAACAAGTCATGGAAAGAAAATATCTCAGCAATTCTAGACAAAGGCTCCTTGAGGACAGTATCCCCAATAGGGACTCCTCCAAAATTTGGCATATATGCAAGAAAGCTGCCCAAATCCTCAAGCAACACACAACGAAAATCCCTGGGGGAGGGGACAGCATCAATTTTGCCACTGACAAGATTATGGGACTTCAGCCTTTGAACACCATTGAAGAAGCTATCCCCATCATTCACCATCTTAACAGCAAAGGTAACCATAGGCTTGGGCAAATCTCGAATTGGGACCCAGACTCTCATGCCTGGACGAGCTGGGCCTTTCCGGATATCCCAGCATCCCTGGAAGCTAGCTTCAACGCCTTCAAAGCACACCTTCACAATAGATCTCCAGTCAAAAAAGATGCAATTGATGGCCTCCGGTGGGACCCCTCAGGATCAACCTATACCATAAAGTCAGGCCACCAACATATTTGCAATGGCACCTATCAGATACCCCTATGGAACCATTGGAAAATAATTTGGAAATCAGAGGTCATACCAAAAATTAAATTCTTCACATGGATGCTATTAAAAGGCAAAGTCCTTACTGCAGAGAACCTAAGCAAGAGAGGGATCAATGGCCCATCTAGATGTCCTAACTGCTGCACAGCTGAGGAAACAATGTTCCACCTATTCATAGATTATCCCTTCGCCAGAAGATGTTGGACAAAAATGTCTTCCCTGGGCAATATAGCCTGGCAACCTCAACAAAACATAGCCGAGGCAATGTATGTGTGGAAGAAAAGTTGCCCTTGGAGAGAAAAGCAGAGCAAACTTGTGAAACGAGTATGGGACTCTATTCCACACACTCTGATATGGAGAATATCGCTGTCTAGGAACAAAAAAATCTTCCAAGATAAAGAGCCCAACGCTCGAATTACATGCAACAAAGCACACATTCTGGTTCAGGAGGCAATAGCAGTTAAATACACAGGGAAAACCCAAGCAAAGGACTACACAGTGGAGGAAATAACTGTCATTAGTTACATTCTGGAAAGGCAAGATCAAAAGCAGTGGAACTCAGTGATAGACAGACCTTAGCACACTCAAACGAAAGACTGGGAAATCAGACTCTCAGCTCAGGATTTTGAGAGTTGGATTCAGAACAACAAATGCAAAACTCTCTATTTTGATGGAGCTTCAAAATCGAACCCAGGCCAAGTAGGAGCGGGAGGATTAATTGTGGATGAAACAGGGGACAACATCTGCAGTTACGAATGGAGTCTAGGGGAAAGAACCAATAACAACGCCGAGGCACTAGCCTTATATCAAGGACTCCTCCAACTAAAAAAGCTGGGAATTAAAAGAGCCATGATATTTGGGGATTCTGCAATAATAATCCGCTTAATGGTCCTGTTGTGCCTTGCAAATAACCCCCCATTTCATATTTATTTTTATTTACAAAACCATTAAAATATGAAATGGGTCCCTCTTAAAATAAAATTGATGTCAAAACTCTTACTTTGTAAAAGTCCAACAAATCAAAGGAGCACTTTATAAACTTACCCTTAAAAGCAATATCTCTTTAAAAATTGGAAATAAAGCAAATATGTGTTTATTGCGATAAAGCGATCGCAAGATCGCCTATCGCAATAACATAAAGGATGCACCAAGCAATCAAAAGGCTCCCCCACGACGCGATAAAGCTATCGGCAATATCGGCAATCGGCAATTCCCTTGTGCACCACTATCGCGCCCATCGTTAAAGCCCCGACCCGATAAAGCTATCGGCGATATCGGCAATCGGCAATCCCCTTGTGCAACAAGAATTTTACATATGCCTTTCCCCGATCCGATATTGCGATCGGCGATCGGTGGCTTCCCCTATTGAACCCTTAATGCGCATAGGCCTTTCGCCGATGCGATATCGGCGATCGGCAATCGGCAATATTCAAAGTATTGTTAAAGCTACCCACGCGCCCCTGCCCGATCCGATACGATAAGGCACAGTTTTCAACGAAAAGCCGTTAAAAGTGATTGGAAAGCCCGAATTAATGACAATTAAGGCATAATCATTCCCGCTCGGCCGCCAGTACGCCCATTGCATGATTTAAGAGATCTTTCGTCCAATATTGCACTAATGAGCATTTATAAGGTGGCAGGTCCTATACGGTCCCTTAATGTATCCATTCCCTCAGATCTGCCTATAGATTGTCTCCGCGTTGTTTTAATAAAAGCAAAGTATATCAAAGTTCTTCTCTCTATTTTACTATCAATTGTGAGTTTCATTATTATCTCTGTGTTACGCCGAAACCACCTCTTTGTGCAGAATACAGATTTTCAAAGCAACTAAGGCATAATGGGTAAAAAGCAGAAGAAGGTTGCAGGCGTTATCGATTCACCAGCCGCGCCACAAGGGATAGTAAACAGCAAGAAAGGTTTGATATCAGACACGACGTGCGCAGGCCTTGCCAAAACAACTTGGCAAGGAACTTATGATTTGCTATAAGCCGAGAAACCTGAGCAGGTGGTAGAACAAGCTACCGCAGATTCCACCAAAAAATCAGAGTGCACTCTCAAAGACTTGGCCGACTCCTTCCTACATAGGATAGCGGCAAGAGAGAAAATGCTTCCATACACCGATGTTATCAAGTGGGCAATTGAAGAAATTCCTATCACAGACAGAACTTCGTCGCAAAAGATGGAAGGATTTTTGGGTCCTTCAAGCCATAAGATTTGAGGCAAATGTATCATTTGCCTATGCCAGAGAAAGTTTACAATAGCGCATTTCTGGAGAAGTTCGCAAGTGAGAATGAAATTGAGTCTGAACCTATCAAAGATTGGAGGCAGAATGCAAATAAGCACAAGCATGAATCCTTCGGTAAGTACTCAGTCGATTCCTTGTGTTCACCTTATTGCTATGCCGCTATAATGATGTGTAGATTATGGGGTTTACATGATTCTGCCATTTTCACTATCGAAATGGTTCCCCTCATGGAGGTGGCAGTCAACAGTTGGATTATGGATTGGGCCACTATCCTTTCGGATAAGCTTGCC
>APFE031653926.1:0-26191 GCA_000404065.3 Pinus taeda
GAGAGAGAGAGAGAGAGAGAGAGAGAGAGAGAGAGATAAGGCGCACATGTCTTCTAAACCCGATGGCATTATTAACCACACCATATATATTTCAGGTCTGGAGCCCCATTGCATACCGCAATTGACTGGGTCCCAGGACTTGTATATAACGCGCACCACTATACTCTGGACCCGATAGCATTATTAACCATATTATATGTATATCGGGTCCAGATCCCCATCGCATATTGTAATCAGTAGGGTCCAGGGCTTATATATAAGGCACACCTTTGTCTTCCGAACCCGATGATACCTCTAGACCCTGCTGCATAATATTTCAAGTCCGGCCTTATGGCTGGATGTGAGTTTTCTGTGTATTCCTGTGTATTTGATAAAGTATTGAGGCTCGGGGTTTTCAAAGAGAAGTCTTACATTACGGACCCACTGGGGCTATTAAGCACAACATATACATATTTCGGGTCTAGAGCCCCATTGCATATCGCAATCAGGCTTTGATGAAATGCCAAGGTCCATTCACTCGCCATTGAAGCATTGCAATGTGATGTAGCAGACCCGACGATAACTATATGCCTGGGTATATATCATTTGAAGCTCGGCCTTATCGCCCAGCCACGGGTTTTCCTGTGTTTTCCTGTGTATTCGATATAATGTTGTGGGACGGGTCTCCAAAGGAAAATCCACTTCTGGCCATTGCATATCGCAATCGGCGAAACCAAGGGGATGTTGCATTGTGAATGACCACTACGATGTGTGATTACAACTTGATTTCTTCATTACCCTAGCTGAACCAAGGGATGATTATTTCACAGTTATTCCTTGCAATTTTATGAAAGTTTTAACAAAGGCAAGGTTTGTGTTTTTAAGAATTTATGTTATATTTTTTTATATCGATAGCTAATGATAAATATCTTTGCAGGCGAGGATCAAGAGATGAGAGGCGAAATTGAAGCACTCATGGCAGCGCTGATCCATCAAGATGTCATTTCCTATAGATACAACTCAAAGCATGCCAAATGTGGGATGATGAGCACATCATCTTCAGTTTCCTTAAGGAAATGATAGGAATGATAGCCACTCCACACAAGTGCAAAGAAATGATACACAGTCATTCTCTGTTCCATCGGCATCCATTTATTCCCCAGGAAGTAGAACGCTCCAGCAAAGTTGACCTCGACGTGTCAACAATTTCACCGACCGTTCTCATCTATATATTTTGATCTGTGTAATGAAAAGAGGGGAAGAGGGAAAGTCATTCCTGACTGCACAAGTATTACCTCTAGAGATGAGATCAGGACTTTTTTGGGCAAAACAACTTTGATTTATTGTGAATAAAGAAGACTATTTGGTCGAGAAAGAGCCTTTTGTTTCTGATTTATTTTCTTTGCTTTCATGTGTTTAGAATCAGAGTGTTGTTGCTGGCATAAAGATAAATGTGTTTTTATTTATGCATATTGATAACATACAGTTCATGGTTATTCCTAGTTATTCGAATATAATTCAATAGCATGCTTAACTCATGAAAGGTTGTTGATTCGAAACTACGTTAAACATCAGTTGCAAGTGTTATTTGTATGGACATGAATGTGTATTCCTGTATAAGTAATTGGATTTCAATTAGGATTTAATACAACCTTGTTCTTATGTGAAACAATATTTGATTCATTTGGACTTGGAATCTATATATGATGTTTAACCTCTTTTTGTTATGCTCCTGCAAGATAGATTAGGATAGTTAGGACTAGACTAGAGTAGTTAGAAGTAGTGTAGATAGGATTTGATACATATAGGTTAGTTGTTTCTTTTGTTGATTTAAATTGTAGTCTTCCCCCAAGAAGCAATCTCTCAACACCTTTAATAGTTTACGGGATCCTTTAAAACCCATTGGAGCTAGCCATCCCAAACGAAAGCAGATCTAATTGGGGTCTGTGATCGGGTTAGTTCCCCTTGTTGGTATAGCGAAAATTTTCCATGTCAACAAATTGGTGCTAGAAGGAGGGCTTGAACCACCGTCCACACCTTTTTATGATTTTGTCTATAAATTTCATGGATTAAGATTAATGCTTGGATCGTAAAGGTCAAAAAGATACTTTCTCCCATTTGGAAAAGCCTCATTTCAAAGAAGAGACATTGTGGGAGTATCCTGTCACTTAAGAACAACCAGTCAAAGTACTTACTCGGGCTTACGCTCATTCCCTCTCTCAGCTCCCCATCTTTCACTCTTTACCTCCGACAACTAAAAGAAAGCCAAGGATCTATTCCATAAATGAAGAGCCCTCCGCAGACCCGTCTCTTGAAGATATTGTGCTAGAGTCCTTGCAAAGTATCGGCACTCCTTGGGAAGAAATTCCTGAGGATCCACTCTTTGAAGGTAATCCCTGGCCCAATTTGGGAAGTCCTAATAAAGAACACCTCGAAGAAACCTTCAACCAAAACCTCATTATCCATAATATGGCTAACGTTCCTCTTCCAGGTGGGAATCAACTTCAACCAGGTGGGAACCAACTCCCACCTCCTCTAGAAGCACTTCCTCCCTAGCTCGCTCAAGACGCCATAGCGGTACCAGGGCAGCAGCATCCCTTACCCAAGAATGTAGAAAGAGTACTGCCTAAATTCGACCCTGAGAAGGGAGACACCGCTAATAACCATTTTCATTCTTTCTTCCTGGCCATGCGCATGTTGGGGGTAGCTGATGAAGATATAGTATGTCGCCTATTCCCTTTCACCCTGATTGGTGTGGCTTCCACATGGTACTTTAGCTTGAGAACATGATCGATCACCTCGTGGGTTGCCTTTCAACAGGCCTTTTTATACAAGTATGGCGATGACAAAACACCTACGGCCTTAGTTTTAGAACTATCTCGTTTGAAAATGGAAACCAAAGAAAAGGTCAAGGATTTTAACTTCCGGTTCAACACTTTGTTCAACAGAATCCCAGCTAACTCTAGACCTATTGAGGAGGTGCTCATGGAATTCTACATCACTACTCTCCCTATCCCTACTGCGATGTGGTTCAAAAGGAGTAACGCACAAACCTTACGGGGTGTTGTCAATGAAGCAATAAAAGTTGAGAATGAAATGATCAGTCTCACAGCATGCCATCATACAACCAGAGAAAAGAAAGCCTCTCAAGCATCCAAGAAGAATAATGGGAGTGATAACAAAGGGGTTGAAATCAAAGAAAATGATACCACAGATGTGGAAGGTTTGCATCGGATCATTAAGAAGTTGACAAACAGTCATCAATATGAAAAGGAATTCTCGAGAGAGTACAGGCAGGAATGGAGGAGATTATAACAACAGAAAATCGTACAAACCTTTCTATCATAAGAATACAGAAAGTGGTTGGGGTCAACTTGCACTGCCTACTCCACCCAATGAAGGGAAATTAAATATGGAAGAGTTGGCTCTTATCGGATCACTCCTTAACAACGAAGAACCTATAGTGGAGCTGGAGCTAGAACAATAAAATGAGGAAGAATACCAAGTAGAAGAGCCCTTGGACGAAGAATCTCAAATCAATGTACTGTGGGATTTCTGTACAAATGAGAACAATGACGATGAAGGAGATAGTACGGCAGAAATCCACACACGAAGTAAGGGGCCACTTGTGAGTGTGATCAAGCCTGTAGACCAAACAAACCAAGATGTTCACCCTTTGAAGCCATCCACTCCCAAATTTCCTATTGAGAAAGGTAGACCTAGTGGTGATACCAAGAGTACTCCAGTTGCAAACCATCCAGAGAAAGATAACACATCTCCCACTACAACGAGTGTGGCTCAAAATGGTAAACTCCCACCTAAGAACAGAAAAACTGGTATGTTTACTCTACCCTATCCTATTTATAACATGATTACAATATTGTGGATGATCTTAAGAAATATAGGGTTAATATAACATACTTCGATTTGCTAAAATTAACGCAGCAAAGGGATCTGCTCTTGAAAGCTATGAATGAATGGAATTGTGAACCTCCCACCATTCTGAGCAGCCAAACCAAGAAGTCGGTGTCTAGACCTATTATTACTCCCAGTACAGCACAAATACCATCAGCGATGGAAGCCACTCTGTCTAAAATGAATTGAAACCCCCAAGATGGCAATGCAACCATGATAGGGAGGAAATCAAAATCCATGAATCCACCCTTCCTTATCACATTTGAAATCCTCAACATGAATGTACACAATTTCTTGGTAGATTTTGGTGCCTCGTCCACTGTGATGCCTTACGTTGTTGCTAAAAGACTGCATACGATACCCGAGAAAATTGGGACTCGAATTATGCAATTGGATAAGACAAATGTGAAAGTACTTGGGGAATTAAAAGATGTGTTGATTCAGATGGCTGCTAAACCACAATACACACAAGTAATTGATATAGTGGTAGTCGATATACCCGGGGCTTATGGAACGCTGCTTAGTAGGGACTAGTCAACAAAACTGAATGGATATTTCTCAACTGATTGGTCCCATCTCTTGCTACCTCTTAAGGGGAAGGGTGATATGCTAAGAGTTGATCGTGAAAGATACATGAAGTATGTGGTGACAGAATTAAATGGCCCCAATGAGCCTGTAATGTTTACCAACTCTATCCTTGGGAATTATAGTTTCAATGTTTGTGCCACGGAAACCTGTTTTGGAGAATTCCATGCAGAAACAATTGAAGAAACTCTAATAAACACACAGTTGGAACCTCTCCCCTGTAGTTCAACTGATGAACCACCTTGTAATAAAGTAGATGATAGAACTAGTTTTGTAGGAAGCAATTCAATTGATGTAACACTAGATTCTATATTTTGGACACTCTATTTTGATGGTTCTAGCTGCCTTGAAGGTGTAGGTGTTGGGAGCATTCTCGTTGATCCACAAGGGAACCAACATCTAATGGCCAGTCATTTGGAGTTCACGTGCACCAATAACATGGCAGAATACGAAGGCTTGCTACAAGGCCTGAAAAGAGCCATTGATATGAAGGTAAAAAATCTTAAAGTTTTTGGTGACTTGCAGATAATTGTGGACCAGGTAAGGAAGAGGATACACTGCAATTCGCCACACCTGGTAAGACACCAACATGAGGTATGGAACTTAATTGATAGTTTTGATTCTTTAAATATCACATACATAACTCAAGGACAAAACCAAGATGTCGATCTGATGGTTGGTATGGTTGCAAAACTTTTTCGTGATTTTAGATCAAAGAAGAACAAATGTTATGTTGAATTGATTTTTAGACCATTCGTGCCCAATAACATCTCAAATTGGTAGGTGTTTGAAGATGACGAGCAAATCCTGGAGTTCTTACACTACGAGAAGACATTCAAGAATGCAGTCATTAATGAAAAAGAGCATGACAGGGTTATGAATAAGAGGGAAGATGAGGAAAATGATAATTCCAATATGATTCCCAAGTCAGTTGTCAAGATGGAGCACTTGTATGATGATGAGCCCCAAATTTGGTAACTTGTTGGGCTCATTTGGCCTAATTATCCTTGTTCAGTCCTTGTTCAATCCTTCATTTTTCATAGCTTATGCATTATTTTTCAGTATGTTTATGTCATTTGTACGAATAAAGGTAGTCACCTTCCTAGGGTGCTAACACGTGCTCATTTCAGGTTTTTTGACACATGTTGGAGAAAAACTAAGCAATCATGGGCTAGAAGACAGCCAAGCTTGAGGTGAGGATTCATAGGGGGGTTGTCTATGGCATTAAATAGCCCTTCCTCAGGATCTTCACCCCCAACTCTGAGCTCCAAAGGCCACCAAAACCGGATCTAGAAGGCAGCCAAGCAAATTTTGGAAGGGGCTGTCTACTCTCAGTTTGGACAGCCAAGTCCCATAGATTTAGGAGGCCAGCTAGGGCCCTCGTGGTGTATAAATGTTAAGGCCTCAGCCTTCGTAAAGGACTTTTGAAACCATTGCATATTTTTCACTACAGTGCTATCAGCTTTAGCTTGTTATCTTGTAGCCATTTTGGCATAACTCTTGACTTATGACTATTTTTTGATAATGAGAAGCAGTCCGATTTTATATCAACTCTGAGTTTTCTATAGGAGCCATAGCTATCAGGGTTGGGCCCAACATGAGAGCCTAGGGCTTCCTTTTTGTACTGTTACCTTTCCTTTATGCATCGTTGTTTTCCTTTTATGCATTTGAAACGTATTTCTATTACGCAGATTTAGTTGTGTTGATTAGATAGATCACTGTTTATGAATAAAATTTCTTCAGATGTTTAAAATAGATTGGTAGGATAATAATAGAAAAAAATCTCCAAGAAAAGGGTCAACAACACTCTTGGTTTCACCTCATCCTTATTGGATCAGGGGCTGGAATTAAGGAAACAATGCTGTCCCAACAAATACACTAGTTTGCTTGACCATGCAATCCTTAGTGTACTATTTTCATTTGCAGAAGTTAGTTATGGGTTCAGATCTCTGAAATTTTTCTTTTCATAGTTGATGTACATGGTTTTATTTCCAAATAAAGCTGTTGTTCATTCATGTTATTAACAGTTAGATTAGATTATCTAGGACTTTGATTATTTGTAAGACTTTGTTGATTTAGTTGAATGTACATCGTGCAAGGCATCTCTACCACTCTTTCATCCACCTAAGCTTCATCAGAGCCACCTGTCCCATCTCCTAGCCAGGTCCCTCGTCTCACACCTGTCCTTTTGCCCACATAACCCTACCTTGTTGTGCAATCATTTGTTCAACCTTCTTTGAGTCAAATCAACCTTCTACACCTTCTCACCACTCCATCCACCAATCCCTGGGTCACTCCAGGCCCCTATCCTACCTCCCTATCCATTCATGCATCTTCCCTCACTCACCCATCCTCTAAAATCCAATCTTTAAACATCTTGTAGAAATTTCTGAACATCCTATAGAAATTCCTGAACATCCTGTAGAACCCCTGCAGACTTCCTGTAGAAGCTCACAAATGAGGTTTCTTGATAGCCAAACTTTGGAACTTATCTGAAGGGTGTTAGGGACTCCTTTAGACCTCTCTGAATCTTCCCCAACCTTTCCAAGGCCATCTCCTCCTTGATCCACCCCTGCCACAGTAAAGGGAACAATGAAAGCATATGCATGATGAACTGACAAGTTAATCAGAATACAAAAAGATGATTTTCTGGACAGAGGTAGTCTAGACACATGTTATTTTACCTTCATAGAAGTAATGACATCTCTTTCAGTATTTTCATTCTATCTTTGCATCAGTAGGACTAGCTGGTAGAATTTAGGGTTTGCATAGGTTTGCGCTTTCCTTCAGTTTTTCCAATCTCTTTTCACAAATAGATTAGCTTTCTTCGAGGTTATCTTTCAATCCTCAATTAAAAAAGCTTCGTCTAAGAGCTCATAGAAGTTGCTTAAGCTCCCTAGCGGACTGTGTGCATCTACCAAGTGACAGCTGCGACAAGAGCTAGTTACTTGTGCATACAGCACCGTCGCTTCCAAGTTTGTTATGAACTACCAGGTTGATAAAAGTAAAGAAGGGAGTCCCAGGAGTTGCAACATTATTGCTGCAATATTGGAGCCCACCATCTTTTTGGCGCCGTTGCCGAGGAAGCGTCAGAGGATTGGTGATTGTTGCTTTTCTTCTATTTTCTCCTACAACCTTCTGCTAATTAGTTTATTTCATTTCCATTATGCAATTTCATTTCCGCAAAAGTAGAGTATACATTTCCTGGTTTGATAGATTAGCCTTTCAATTCTGCAAGTTTACCTTAGCATTTCAATTCCGCAATTTCAATTCTACAAGCATAGCTTAGCATTTCAATTCCTCATTTTCAATTATGCAAGTGTAGCTTAGCATTTTATTCCTGCAATTTCATTTGAGAAAAATAGATTAGTACTTTCCTGCTTTCATTTCAATTCCGCATTTTCATTTCAGCAAGATAGTTAGTTGCAGTTCAATCTATTTTAGTTTTGCGGGTACTAGAAGAAAAAAACAAAAGCAATCAAAAGTCTTTCCATTTCATGCCTCGTAGGAACATAGATAAAACCGGCAAATTCTTACCCAACACCCCCACCACATCACTGAGTCAACCTTCTCTCTTCTCTGGTGACAGTGAGCCAAAAGAACCTATAGGTGAACCTCCTAAGATATACGAAGATCCTATAATAGAAGAAGAGTTAGAGAACACTCCATCTGAAGCCATGGAAGAAAACCGAAACGGTAGAAGAGAAGATGAGAGAATAGAAGGTGCCTTTCCCATTCAAGAGACCAATGGAGACATGAAAATGAAAAACACAAGTCCCTCTGCTTTACCTCACTTCCATGGGCTGACTACTGAAGACCCTGATACCTTCCTATTTGAGTTTGTTGTCCTTTGTCAAACTTATGACTATGCTGAGGATGAGAAAAATTTGAAACTCTTTCCTTTTGCCCTCAAGGACGCAGCATTACGTTGGTTCATGGGGTTACCTGGAAACAGTATCACCACTTGGGCTCAGATGCAACAAGCTCTCAGTGCCAAATATCGGGACTACTGTATATCCAAGGAAACTAAGGGAGAAATATTTCGAATGACCATGGGAAGCGATGAATCTTTGAAAGACTATGAGGAAAGGTTCCAAATCAGTTATAAACGGGCCAGGTGCACACTTGACCCAGAATCTCTGAAGCTTGTTCTGCTCCGAGGAGTCCCTGAAGACCTTCTGGACACCCTTAACATGTTGGCTGGAGGATAGATCTACCAACTACCTTATGAGGACATAAAGGCCGTGTTTAGAAACCATTCTAGCGCAGTCCGAAAGAGAGATAGGGGGAATCATCTTTCAGCTAGTACAACTTTCTACAAGCATGAGTTTGCTAACCAGATGGAAGACCTCAAGAATGAGATGAGACAGACAATTGCCATGCAACTTGATACCTTCCGAATTCAGCAAAAGAAAGAAGAAGCTTAGAGGGATTTGGCCATTTTTTTTCCTAGATGCACGAGGAAGCATCCCAAGAATGAGTGCCCATTGCACAGTAGAGGTATGTTTCGTTTGTGAGGAAGACTACCCCACCAACCAATGCCCTACCTTACCTGGATTTAAATCCATGTACCTAGGGACTGAGGTGGCTACTGAACCTCTCTGCTTCCTCAACCAAAGGAGGCCACATGGACCCAGACCTTACCAACGGGGGATGCAAGGGACATCCCAAGCTTATTATAACCCCAACCAATCTACTCATATACATTCTTGGGGCCCCCCTGCTCATCCTTCCCGGTCCGCACCTCCTCCGTGGTCTTATCCATCTCCATACCATACTCAACCTCCTTCTCATTCGTTTCACTCCCATGCCCAGCCACAACCTCAGTGGAATGCACCTCAACCGGGGTGGAGGCCCCAGTACAACACTCCTCCCTCCATTCTGCCTCCACCACTGGCTCAACCACAACCATTGCCCCCTGCTCCTCCAAGACAACCCTAGATGCCTGCTCAACCGAACCCGAACCCCAACAACAGACAGGCCCAGCAGGTATATACTAGGGAGACAACATGCCCTACCTATGGTGTGGAGATCCAGGAGATCATCCTGCGATCTGGGAAGGTCCTTCCAGAGCGCCAACCTCCTCCCCTAGAGGAGGAGGAAGAGAAACAGGAAAGTGAACCCCAAGCCATTCCACCATTTCTTGAGCGACTCACAGTAACCACACAACCCAACCTAGAAGAGAATGAGCTTCTGGGAGAACTCAAGCAGTTGTGTGTGAAAATACCACTTCTCCAGGCCATAAAAGATGTACCGATATGCAACAAATTGATTAAGGAGAAGTGTTTCAGGCACCCAGGCAGGCGAAAGAAAGATGCCTCAACCATCAATGTCATAGGACAACTGTCCGATCTCATGTTGGGGCAAGTAATCTATCCAAAGTATTTGGACCCTGGGAGTCCTGTAGTTGATGTCCACATCAATGGCACCATTATACCCCATACTTTGATTGATCTAAGGGCCGCCATTAATGTGATGACCAGGGACACCATGCTTAAGCTCAATCTTCAGAGTTCCCTAAGGAAGACCTCGACAGTGCTGCAATTGGCAGACGGCTCCACCGTGACTCCCGAAGGGATTGTGGAGGATGTCTTGGTCTCTATTTACTCCTGGGAATACCCTGCGAACTTTTTGGTCCTTCAGCAAAAGGAAAAACTCACAGGATATCCCCTCATTCTGGGAAGGCCTTGGCTAGCTACTACATATGCTTACATCAGCTGTCAAGATGAAAGCATGACCATCAAAAATGGGCCTATGTCCAAACAGCTGGTCCTATACCCTCCTACCCAACCTCTGCTAGAACATGACTTACCCTTCTGGTTGGAAGAAGGAGAAGAGGATGAGGTCTACTCTGCACCATTATGCACAATAGAGGCCACCAGGGGAGGTCCTCCAACCGAGGATGATTTGATTGAGAGCTTAATCCAAAATCCTCCCCCTGGTGCACTATCCTTGGAAGAGTTGGTGGAGGATACCCAGGCCAATGCTTTAGTCGACCTATGTGCCACTGATCTGACCACCCCAGAGTTAAGAATGTGGAGTTTGGCCCTAAGAGGACTTTGAAAAGAAGCTCCTCTCTCTCTCCCTCTCAGGAAAAGGAGCTATGTAGCCTCTTGACCCGCCATTTGGAGGCCTTTGCCTGGAGCTACAAGGAAATGAAGGGAATCCATCCCTCAGTCTGTACCCATCATATCTACATCAAGGAGGACTGTAAACCAGTCAGGCAACCTCAGAGGAGAATGAATCCAGCCCTCAAGGACATTGTTAAAGAAGAAGTGCAAAAATTGTTGGATGCAGGATTCATCTACCCCATCTCGGATAGCGAATGGGTTTCCCCTTTGGTGTTGGTTCCCAAGAAAAATGGGAAATGGAGAATCTATGTGGACTACAGAGAACTCAACAAAGCCACCAAGAAAGACCACTTCCCTTTACCTTTCATAGATCAAGTGTTGGATGGTCTGGAAGGGAAGAGGTTTTTCTCTTTCCTAGATGGGTTCAGCGGGTACAATCAGATCCAAATCAGCCCGGAGGACCAATATAAGACATCTTTCACTTGTCCATGGGGTACCTTTGCCTACCGTGTCCTTCCATTTGGGCTATGTAATGCCCCCGCCACTTTCCAAAGGGCTATATTAAGCTTCTTTGCCGAGTTGGTCCATGATTCGGTAGAAATCTATATGGATGACTTTACTCCTTACGTGTCTAGCTTCCAGGAAGCCTTATCCAACCTGGGAAAATTTTTGAGCAAGTGCATTGAGATGAACCTGTCCCTTAGTCCTGAGAAATGTGAGTTCCTGATGACTAAAGGGACCGTGTTATGCCATACCATTTCTCGCTATGGGTTACAGGTGGATCCCAATAAAGTTGCTATCATCAAAAGGGTCCCACCTCCTCAAAAGGTGAGAGATGTCCGGAGTTTCCTAGGCTTAGCAGGATATTACCGTAGATTCATTAAAGACTTTAGTAAGCTAGCCTCACCATTGTTTGGCCTCTTAGTAAAAGATGTTGAGTTTAAATGGTCAGATGACTGCCAGAAGGCTCTGAATGAGTTGAAGGATAAGTTGGTGTTTGCTCCAATTCTGAGAGGCCCAAACTGGGCTCTACCTTTCCACATCCACATTGATGCCTTGAACAAAGCCATAGGGGCGGCCTTAGGACAAGTTGAAGAAAAACTCCCATATGCTATATACTTTGTCAGTAAAAAATTATCCAAGGTGGAAATGAATTATACGGTAACTGAGAAAGAGTTCCTGGCTGTGGTCCATTCCATGAACAAGTTCTGACACTATATCACTGGCTATCAAAAATTTTTACATACTGACCATGCTGCAATCTAATATTTAATGAATAAGTCAGATGTGAATGCTCATATTATTAGATGGTTACTTTTGTTGCAGCAGTTTGATTTGACCATCGTTGACAAACCAGGTAAAGAAAGTGTTGTTGCTGACTTTTTGTCTAGAGTGAATTTGACTGCAGGTGAAGAAGAAACAGTGGATGTCCAGATGCCAGATGAGCATCTATTTGCTATCTCAGTACTCTCCCCATGGTTTGCTAACATAGCCAACTATCTGGTCTCCGCACAGTTCCCTCCACACTTATCCTCAAAGGAGAAGAGCAAAATCGTGAGGAAAAGTGCCTCATTCACTTGGATCACGGGTAACTTGTTCAAACTTGGCCCTGATCAGATCTTAAGGCATTGTGTAAGGGAGGAGGAAGTATTTGAAATCCTCCTAACTTGTCACGATGGGCCTTGTGGAGGACATTTTGCATCCAAGAGGACCGCCTTCAAGATTCTACACGCAGGCTGCTATTGGCCCACTCTTCATCAAGATGTCAGAAGATATATCAGCCAATGTGACCAATGCCAAAGGATGGGGAAACCAACCCTAAGGGACGAAATGCCTCTCCAACCTTAGGTGACTCTTGAACCATTTGAGAAGTGGGGTATGAATTTTGTGGGTCCTATCAACCCTCCTTCAAGGCAAAAGTCTTACATCATTGTGTGCACAGATTATCTGACAAAGTGGGCAGAGACCAAGGCAATCAAAGCAGCAACAAAAGAAAAGGTGGCCGAGTTTTTAAGAGAAAACATTTTCTACAAATTTGGCTACCCAAGAGAGTTAGTCACCGATCAAGGAAGTTAGTTCACCTCCAATTTGATTGAAGACTTGCTTGCTCATCACAAAATCAAGCATAGGACTTCCACCCCATATCATCCTCAAGCGAATGAGCAAGTGGAAGTCACCAACAGAGCATTAGAGGGGATCTTGACTAAGGTGGTGAGTAGTAGTAGAAGGGATTGGGAAGATCGCCTGGTTGAGGCCACTTGGGCCTACAACACCACTTGGAAGACCACAACCAGTTTCACACCCTATGAGTTGGTCTATGGGAAAGGAGCTTTTCTATCAATCAAGTTTGAATACAACACATTGAGGATGGAAGCTCAGCTCGACCTAGATCTCAGCCATGCTCAACAAGAAAGGTTAATACAGCTGAATGGGTTAGACAAACTTCAAATGCAGGCCCTCCTCCACTCAGAAGTGACTCAACTTCAGAGGAAGGTGTGGCATGACCGACACCTGAATGACAAACAATTCCAGCCAGGAGATTGGGCGCTGCTATATGATTCCAGACATAAGGATTTCAAAGGGAAGCTGAGAACGAGGTGGCTAGGACCATATGCAGTGGAAAAGTGTAATGACAATGGTTCCATCCTTATCCGGACTATTGAAGAAGAAGCCATCCCCATGCTCGTCAATGGGCATCGACTAAAGATCTACAGGAAACCTCTTTCGAGGCAAGAGTTCATCAAAACTATGGAAAAATCAGTGTTGGTCATAGAGAAGGGTTCTGCCTCTGTTTTGGGCACACCCTGAGCATCATTTCATATTCAAAAAAAAAAAATGCAATAAAAAAATATCCTTGGGTGAAAACCTTTCTAAGGCGCCCAAGGCAGATGGTAGGAGTGAAAACCTCATTGAGGCATTCCTGCTGTCTCTCTAATAAAGAATAGGAATAAAAAAAAAAAGATCCTTGGTTGAAAACCTTTTTAAGGCGCCCAAGGTAGGTGGTAGGGGTGAAAACCTCATTGAGGCACCCCTGCTGTCTCTTAAAAGAAAAAAGAAGAAAAAAAAAGGAAAAAAGAAGAGAAAGAAAGAAAAAAGGAAAAGAAAAGAGAAACAAAAAGAGGAAAAAAGAAAAAAGAGAAAGCAAGCTGATCTATGAAAGTGTTGCAGGTTGCAGGTACACAGTGCACCAAAGGAGGACTCTCAACTCGAGGACAAGGGTCCCTATCAAGCTACCAGATAGCCTCTCATGCACACCCACCATGAACACTCATTTTTCCAAAGTTTGGGCACAATCGGATCATGGTTCAGCCTTCTACAGGAAGCTACAAGACTTTCTACATGAAGTTCTGTATTTCTATAGGAAACTTCCTGTAGAACGTTTGGATGGGCCAGAATCGACTGCAGGGAAGGATTTGGAGCTTGAAGTCAGCTGAGGAGGCATGCAACCACCCTTTTCTTCCATCCTCCACTCACTTCACCTCTTTTCACCACCGTCACTCCAATCTGAGCAAGCATACCTGCACATGCAACCAGAACTTTGTTTTTCAAATAAGGAAAATTGTGTTTTTTTAATCTCAAAAATAAGGTCTTCTGAGGCTCGAGCACTCACCTGTTCAAGTGACCTCAAGACCTTTCACCTCTGCAACGTGACTCAAATTATGTCAGCATGCACCCCAGGAGGAGAAACAACTACAGGATGTCCTACAGGAATCCTATAGCAGTTGATCCAGCTGGAGTACCTACCACGAAGACACCAACAGCTCGCAAAACTGGTGCATGCCATGTTCGCCACCAGAGGAACGGGTTTCCAAGACTCACAGCTAGCAGCAGCCAATGCAGGGAAGCTCCATCACTTGAACACGATGCAGCACCACGCAGATCCAGCATCCCTCGTCTTGAAACCTGGAAAAAACCACATCCACGGCCGCATAGGTAAGTGCCTAACCTTATTTTGTCCAATTGCATAAGCTGTACTCTGAATATGCATGACTATGAGAATGGACGGATTGAACAAGTTTGGTTGCCACTCAACCAGCCACCACAACCAGTCAAGTGGCCTCGTAGGATCCGAACTAGATTGATTATGCTGAAAGGGTGGATAATTGGCACGTGCGAAGTGTCCAGTCGAGGAGAAGCGGAGGTATGACAAGAATGGCAGTGGTAAATACAGAGGAAAGAATTCGGTGGTCAGGGGCACGCTGGGGAATGATTGCAATGACGTCGGCCAACGGATCATCAAGGATAGCTCACCTCCGCACCATGAATTCTGCAGCAATTCGAAATCGGTCGGTTGATACTTATGATGCACTACAGTCATTTATGAACACAACTGTTTTCCAGTCGAATGTGCATCCTCCTCCTCTGCAAGTGGTTAGCTTGAAGTTTTCGACCTGTTCAAACATCCTGCTACCGCTCAGACTGGTCCTGTACTACCGTAACCTCCTCCGGAAGCCGAGAACAACTTCTACAGGAAGCTGCGCTACAGGAAACATGGCATTTGAAGCAGTGCAGACTGTTCACGTCGAGGGTGGCGAATTTCGGTGAGGTAGGCAGAATTTAACCTCCCCATGCAAAAAAATTCCAAAGGTGGTGCATTCGACGTAGTGAAGGGGGTAGAGAAATTTGAGTGCAATTATGTCTGAACTCTTTTTTTTATGTTGTTGCTGAAATCGTCTTAGTAATCTACATGAGAAATTTCCTCCACGCATGCATGAAAACTCCCTCCTGTAGAAAGTGATACACTGTCAAAACACTGTTAAAATTGTAAATTTTATGTAGCTGTGTGTAAAACGGAGACATAGCTTTGTTCTCCGAGTGAAAATTCCCGAAATTCTCCTTCTGTATATGTGAGCACGCAAATTCAGCACAGGGTAATCGAGCATGAAAACATGAGCAAACACAGAGTTTTACCATGCTGGGTGGGTTCATTCGAAAAGAACCTTCAGACTCAAAGAAATTACGAGAAACCCCTGAGGTGGTGGACCTGTTTCCCCATGCACAATGGATGTCATTTTGTGACAAGCTCCAAGGGGACGATGATGAAATTATGGAAGAATTCTTTCGGTCCCTAAAGCCGAAGTCAAAAACATTGGCCGTTGTCAATTTCAGAGGACTGACCCTTAGACTCACCCCACAGCTCATCAGCAGGGTAACTGATCTTCCAACGGGGGTGTCTTGGGATAAGGAGGAGAGGAAGCTGGGTTGGAAGGCTAAGGAAGAATTCTTCTTGCCAGAAGAATAATTCTCATAAGATAAGAACAGAGTTCGAAGGACTAGCCTACAACCGTTTTGGAGTGAAGTTAGCCTCCAAATTATGAAGTATATTACGTGTGAGGGGCAATTTAGCATCATATATGGTTATCATTTTCGGCTACTCATAGAATTCAGACACCACATGGACCTACCCTCAGAGCAAAAATTGAGCATTCCTTATTTCCTCCTGCAGTCCATGACTGAATGTGCCACCAAACTCAGAGAGGGGACACGAGACCAGCTAGCTCATCATGGGCTTATTAAGCTCCTCGTGGAAGATGCACTCCACACTTTCAGTGTCCCTCTCTCCTGGGAAACTTTTTGGAATATGTCGAAGGACGATGACATCCGAGTCTTAGCCGAGGAGCTCACTTCTTCTAGCAGTGAGGAGAAGGAGCCTACTCAGGCCGAGAAGAAAGTTAAAAAACAAGACACCCCTGGAAAAACACTAAAGAAGGAGAAAAAGGGAACACCAGCAACAGGGCAAGCTGCTAAAGCAGGGGATGATGGGATTGCACCAACGCCCAGGGAGAAACGGCTATAGAGCAGGGCAGAACGGACTGAGAAAGTCCAAGACAGTAAGGGCACCCCTAAGGCAACCTCAGCCAAGATAAAAGAAAAAGTCCCCTCGGCCAAGCAGGCTAAAACAGTGCCCTCGGCTTCTACAGGAAAGCAACAGAGTATTTCTACAGGAAAGCAGCAAAGTCTTTCTACAGGAAAGTTGAAAACGGCTTCTACAGGAAGCCAGAAAGCAACCGCTACAGGAATTTCTACAAGAAGTCCGAAAGGAGGACAACAGAAGGAGAAATCAGCCGAAATCCTAGCTAGGGAGGTAGCAACTGTGCTGGCTGCCCTAAGTACCTCTCCCAAGCCAAAAGAAAAACAAAAGAGGGAGACTCCTCTGTATTTCAAAGCGAGAAGGAGTGTAAGAATTAAGACTAGCAGACCCCAGCCTCCATCAAAAGAACCAATCACTATCGTGGATACCCCTACCACACCAAGGAATAAATCCCCCTCCAAAGCATCCATTACTTATGAGTGGGGGAGCCCAAAAACATCCTCATGGAGGGACAAAATGGAAAAAGTAAGCTCATAAGCCTCTCTACAGGATGTTGAGGCTATTCTACAGGAAAATTTGGCTAGGCTGAAAGAAACTGAGCAGATGGAGGAGAAAGCAGCCGAGTCACCACAAGAGGAGGAGGGAGCAGCCAAGTCACCACCAAAGGAGGAGAAAGCCGATGTTATCATGGAACCAAGCCCCCAGCCCAACTTGGGCTCTTATTATAACTTTTTGGAGGCTGGTAGAATTATTCCCCAAAAGTTCACAGTGCCATTGTTTTTAGCACTAGAGGAAGAACGGGTACGAACCCACACGTGGATGAGGATAGCTAAATCTAAGGGGGTAGCAAATATCGGGCCTCTAGAGGAAAGGCTCAAGGAAGCACAAAGGGAGTTGGCAAGAGTAAGGCATGTGGAAAGCTCCCAGCAAGCCAAGTTAAGAGAAGAGAATGAGCTGCTCAGACAACAGCTCCAGCTGTAGGGACAGACGAAAGAAAAGGGCACGGCAGCCAAGGATCCCTTAGCAGAGCCTCAAGGAAAAGAAGAGATGCAAGTTGATCTTGAGGAATTCAACCAACAGCTACGAGAAAGGGGATTGCAGGCAGATATAGAGATACAATCCCTAAAGCAGCAGGTGCAATAAAAGGAGGCACAACTGGCCTGCATGGCCAGTTGGGCAATGGAAGCACTGCAATGTATGCAGCCGGCCAAATCTTATGGCCTGTACCTAAGGGACCAATGGCTGCAGTTCCAAATCAATACATTGGCACGGAGGGGTATCTCTCACATCCAAAACCCCCAACAGTTCACAGATTTATGTAACACCAGTTCATCGGAAGATAAGGCCAATATTTCAGAGTTTTACCTCCATAATTTGGCCCTTCCAAACATCACTTCTGGGACCCCAACACAGCAGTAGGGGACATGCAGCTGATGGCAATGACCTCATGGTTAAACCACGAAGCGAAGACAGCATCTGAGGTCAGGAATGTCATGGACCGGGAGTTACATGAACCACTGCTGATTAGAGCAGAGCCAGGGGACCCCACAACATTGATATCCGCTCACCAGCACCTAGCAACCAACTCTCGGCATTTATTAGAGTACATGGATCGTCAGGCCCAGGCCATAGCACACTTCGAGAATATGGAGTGATTACTAGGGGACAATTTTTTTCATGCTTGCACCCGTAGGTGGAACACATTGTCCCACAGCCTCAACATTCGAGAATATCACACTCCAACTTGAATGAGGGAGGCTTTGGCATGGGTACCTCTCTACAAGAATTCTATGCAAAACCTCCAAGCCAATTGGATAGGCCTCAAATTAAGTCCACCCTTGATTTTGGGATTGTTAAAGGGAGGCACATAAGAGGAGGAGCATAAGTAGTGGGAAGAAGTGGAGAGGAAGGCCGGATTCCATGACAGTGTGGAGGACACTGCTTCAAAAGCCTGGGATGTGAGAGTGGCCATCAAAGCAATGAAAGATGAGGAGCTGGACTAGTTGCTCAGAGGATGAGTAACCCTTTTAGCAGGGGAGTGATGATGACCCCAAAATTGGTAACTTGTTGGGCTCATTTGGCCTAATTATCCTTGTTCAGTCCTTGTTCAAATCCTTCATTTTCTATAGTTTATGCATTATTTTCAGTATGTTTATGTCATTTGTATGAATAAGGGAAGTCACTTTTCCTAGGTGGTTAACACGTGCTTATTTTAGGTTTTTTGACACATATTGGAGCAAAGTCAAAGCAATCATGAGCTATAAGGCAGCCAAGCCTGAGGTGAGGATTCAAAGGGGGGTTGCCTATGGCATTAAATAACTCTTCCTCGGGATCTTCACCCCTAACTCCGAGCTCCAAAGACCACCAAACCAAATCTAGAAGGCAGCCAAGTAGCATTTAGAAGGGACTGTTTAACTCACAGTTTGACAGCCGAGTTCCACAAATTGAGGAGGCCAGCTAGGTCCCTCATGATGTATAAATGTTGAGGCCTTAGCCTTCATAAAAATACTTTTGAAACTATTGTGTACTTTGCACCTCAGTGCTGCCGGTTCTATTTTGTTCTTTTGTAGCCATTTTTGGCATGAATTTTATGATTATTTTTGGATAATGAGAAGCAGTTTGGTTTCCTATCAAATTTGAGTTTTTCATAGGAGCCATAGCTCTCAGGGTTGGGCCCAACCTGAGAGCCTAAGGCCTCCTTTCTGTATTGTTACTTTTCCTTTATGTATCATTGTTTTCCTTCATGCATTTGAACATATTTCTGTTATGTAGATTTCGTTATGTTGCTGGAATAGATCACTGTTTATGAATGACATTGTTTTAGGTGCTTTGGTAGGATAATAACAGCAAAACCTCCAAGAAAAGAGACAACCACACTCCTGGTTTCACCTCATCCTTATTGGATTTGGGGCTGGAATTGAGGAAACCGTGCTGCCTCACAAAAACACTAGTTTGCTTGACTATGCAATCCTTAGTGTGCTTGTTTTTATTAGCAGAGATTAGTCATGGGTTTGGACATCTGAAATGTTTTTTTGCATAGATGGTGTACAAGGTTTTCTTCCCAAATAAAGTGTTGTTCATTTATGTTGTTGATGGTTAGACTAGACTAGTTCAGGATTTGTATCATTTGCAAGCCTTGGTTGATTGGTCAAGGTACACCGTGCAGGCATCTTCTCCAATTCTTTCATCACCCAAAGTATACCTGAGCCACTTGTCCTGTTGTTAGCTAAGTTTCTCGTTTCCATCTATCCTTTTTGTCTCACGAAACCTTACCTCCTTACCATCATCTGCCCTTAGCCTTCTTCAAGCCAAGTCAGCCTTTCTACACCTCTCACCGCTCCATCCACCAGTCCTTAGGCCATTTTTAGACCCCTATCCTACCTCCAGATCCATCCATGCACCTTCCCTCACTCATCCACCCCCTAGAAACTGATTCCCAAACATCCTGTAGAAATTCTGAAACATCCTGTAGAGCCCCTGTACACTTCCTGTAGAAGCTCACAAATGAGATTTCCTGATAGCCAAACTTTGTGAAACTCTCTAGAAGAGTGTTAGGGAATCCTTAGACCCTCTCTGAACCTTTCCAACCTTTTCCAATCATTTCTCTTCCTTGATCCACACCTGCATAGTAAAGCACAGTTCAAGCATATGCATGTGAAAATTGACAACTTAATCAAAAGTACAAAAAGATGCTTTCTTAGGACAAGGGTAGTTTAAACACATGTATTTTACCTTAATAGAAGTAATGGCATCTCTTTCAGTAGTTTTCACCGTCATCTTTGCATCAGTAGGACTAGCTAGTAGAATTAGGGTTTGTTAGGGTTTGCATTTTCCTTCAGTTTGTCAATCTCTTTTCGCAAGTAGATTAGCTTCCTGTGAGTTAGCTTTCATCCATCACTTAAAAGCTTCTTCTAAAAGCCCATAGAATTTGGCTAAAGCCCCTAGCAGACTTGTGCCAGCTGACCAAGTGACAGCTGCGGCAAGAGCTATACTTGTGCATACAATACCATCGCTTCCAAGTTTGTTACGAACAACCAGGTTGATAAAAGTAAAGAAGGGAGTCCCAGGAGTTGCAGC
Organism: Pinus taeda; assembly: GCA_000404065.3. Lineage (NCBI taxonomy): Eukaryota > Viridiplantae > Streptophyta > Pinopsida > Pinales > Pinaceae > Pinus > Pinus taeda. The sequence goes on from APFE031653926.1 coordinate 20,440, forward strand.
ATTATTGCTGCAATACTGGAGCCCACCAACCTCCAGGGTATGTGACCCTTGAATTTTTTAGAAATATTTGCATGGACAAAGGCTAGCTCATGGTTTTGATCATATCACATTTACACATATACGAAGAAATCAAAATCATGTAGTCGATTTCATAACTAATCAAATCCTAGACTGACATGTATTACATTCACATCACTGTTAGGACACATAAAACATGATAAGACATATCCATTAACAAATTCTACAGTACATCACATGTATGAAAAGCATAGACATAAACATATCATGAGGCCACAAAAATCATCATATAGTATATAGAAATATATATATTATATAATAATATTATATATAATAGTGTCATGCGTTAAAAAATATACATACATGTACATCCGCTGGCACAAGCCAGAAAAATAAGTCATCAAAAAATGCGAGCATCGCCATAATGGATGATTGACCTATTACATACAAGAAAATAAATATATGGCTGGGGCCCAATGGCCCAAACACCACCTATGACCCCTATAGGAATCTCTTCTGTCACATCTAGAACAATAGCTAAGATAGGACGCACAATAGACACTGCCACTGCAAATTGTCGGAGGATAAGGAATCTCTCTTTGTCCTATGCTATTGTCTGCTCCATCATGATCTCATCTAAACCAACCCACCCATCCATAGGCATACCCTGGATTATGGTGGATACATGCCCCCACGCATCCTAAAAATCCTCTACCCGAGCCTTTGTAGCCTCAACAAGATATTACAGTCTCTCCGTCTTCGAATGAATGAAGGAGCTCTCCCCCTCTCTCGAGGGGACACCAATCTCTAGGTGTTAGTGCTTAGCCAACCTATCAAGGTAATCTCTTACCCTGTCTCCCTCCACCGCAATGTTACACCTCCTGCACCAGTTCCACCTAGATGATGAGGATCATTTCCAACCAAATGGGCCAATCGACGTCTAGTAGGTCCCACATCTGTAAGAAACGATACATGGTATCAGTATAGACAGAAATTTACATCATAAGTACATGTAAGTAAGCACAATGCATAACACACAAATCACATACTTTTGTGGCCCCAAGCATTGCCTAGGGGTAATCCCATCTCTAGATCTCCTCGTAAATCCATGCTAGCATTTGGGAATTCCAAGATCATTTGAGGGTTTGAAATCCACCAAACCTCCACCATGGGCATCCAATATCACGCCACCTATCCTCCACCTTCCCAGGGAATCACTAGTGCCCATCGCCTAATCCAAGGGTCCTTAGGGGTCCTATCAGGATTGCCACCATTGGGAATAACATCAAAACCCTCTCGTACAAAATTTTGCAAATGAAACTACCATAACAGAAGCTCCTCTACTCACCTTGACAAACCTATGTGAGATGTGTCATCATCCTCCTATGGAGGAAGCCTTCCCAATCATAAAAATATCCTCCTTGGAGCCTCTAGGGAATGGCCAACTAGGGCCTCAAAAATTGATGTGGGGATGCTTTTGTTGGGATGGGTTCCCTGGGTCAATTCTGTATTATATTTTGTAGCGAATGTAAAGTCTCTCTGAAATGTGCGAAAGAGGAGCAAAAAGCTAGTAGAAGTCAAAGGGGATTTGGCCCCTTAGTTGGTTAGGTGATAGAGTTGTTTTGAAACACGCCCATGGTCCGCAAAACATGGTATTGTAAAGCAAAGGTTATATAAAGTTGAGTCATAATGAGTCTAGAGATATATCAGATTAAGAAGAATCATTGTAAGGGCAAGGTGTTGAGGCATGGAAGATCTGCTTTGTGTACTTAGGTGAAAGGGGAAGGCTCCTGCAGCTGAGTGTGTGGAGACCTTGGTAAGTCCATAGGCTGAGTGCATGGGTCCCTGCAGCTGAGTGCACAGGGATACGAAGTCTATATCTAAATGTTTCTATCTAATAAAGATTCTTTTGAGATAAAATTGAAGTATATGTGTTTTGTTATTTAATTATGCTAATTTTATGTATCTTCGTTTTGTATTCTGTTTTATATGAATGAAAGCTTATTTACTACGCGAACCTGGTAGATCTATAATATTTATGCATGATAAGTAAAATTAAGTACTTTTGAGAAGAACTAATGGTCATTTAGATAGAGTTGTAGTAGTTGTCTATCGGAAGGAATAGATATGTGCGAACGCAGATCTAAGTTATAAGAACTTTAGGAAACCATCACACAAGCCTCTAGATGTAGAAACCTAGTTCTAGCATCCCCCAATATTGCTTCAGGTGAGACTGTAGGCTACGCTATGCAAGTTGTTTCCGAAAGGGCCATCAGTTAGGGTTTTGTTGGTTGGTGTAGTTAAAGCTGAACCTGGGTTAGGCCTCAACAAGCCAACAAATGGTTTCGTTTCCGAGACCAGGATCTATCTAAGGAATGTGTGATGTAGAATAAGTGGTTCCCTACTAAGAAATACATTGATAAGTGGATAGATCAGAAGCTGCACATGTTTGCAACTCAGGAGAATAGAAACCCTAAGTTATCCAAGGAACAATGGTTGAATAGATACCTGTACATAGACGAAACGAAAGCCTTTTTCTGTTTCTTCCCTTCCAAATTGCATGAGTGGCTAGATTGGAAAATCAAGGTACGTGGAGGCTTGATGGTCCTATTGGGTAGACCCTAGAACTAGTGAGGTGCTTGGAAGCTTCAAAAAATAACATCACACAGGATGTTGATAACTAGATTTATCGTATCGTAGGAGGGTTCGTCACTGAGCTCGCAATTGATACGACCATTAGTTATAGCGAAGTAGAGCGTATTCTCTTCAAGGGACTGTGAGGTAATTATTTAAAATCTATAAAAACTTGGATTAAGATGTTGTTGTGTGAAAAACAGGTTATGCCATTACCTTCAAGTTTGGGACTATGTGAAGTGGAAAACCATTCAGAATGAACAGAGAATCGGGCTCTAAATATAGTCTACTATTGGGATCCTCTTCAAGCGACGATGAAGGAACTATTCTGAATACATTACGAAGTGCTCTGCAGTTGGTAAGTAAAGGTCTCCCAAGGATACCTCATCCATCCACTCCACCTCTGCCTCCACTTTCGCCGCATATGCCTAAACCTTCACCTCCACCATTCAACATGTCAAACGCAATGAAGATGCTGATATTTAAAGGGGTAGGGAGAGAAGACCCTAAGAAATTTTGGTTTGTTACAAATGATGTATGGATGGTGTGGTAGATCGCTAATGATAATATAAAGAAAGCGCAGCTGGTCACAATGTTGCAAGATAGGGTGCTAACTTGGTATATCAAGTTCTGTCAAGGCAGATCTTGAACGATGTTGGCAGAGACTCAACAAGCGTTGAATAGTGAGTTTAATAAGCCTAAGTCTCAAGCGTAGTCTGTTAAAGAGTTTAAGGAGATACAACAAAGGGTAAATGAATCCTCATGGGATTTCAATCAGAGGCTAAAAATCCTGATCCGACAGGATATTATGAACATCACTGATGATCAACATAGAGGCTGGTACATTGCTTCATTGTTGCCTCACCTAAGATTACCATTATCGCAATAGAAGATAGGAATGCAAGTAGAGGATGTGGAGATCGTGATGAGGTTGGAAGCCTTGCTAGTACAAGATACGAAATTTGGAGTACAACGGATTTAGTCGCAGCTTGAAATTAGGGAAGGAATCTCAACTAGAGGTGCGCGCTAAAGTCTGGTGTGTAAAATGCAAAGACAAATGGCATGATAAGGGCCACTATCCTATGTATAAGAATGACTTGATTGGAGGAGGTCCTGTGCCTCCGAAGCCTAAAAATATTGTGGGACTGAGCATGGGATTACCATTATGGTGTGTTATCTGTTAGATAGCTAGGAAGCACACAACTGATAATTGTCACCTCTTGCAGAAGTTTGTTTAGACACCACAACAATTGTTTTGTACATTCTTCAAATCAGTTCGAGATGATGAATGAAACTGTTGAAGTTGTGAATTAATGATGGAAAGGACCCCTACCTATTGAATGCAGGTGGAAAATTAGCTTCAGGATTAGGGCACAGTTGCAACATGCGAAGGATTCCAAGGCCGTGGAAGAGGAAGAGGAGGAGGGGCTAGTAGAGGTCATGGAAAAGTTATTTGTTATAACTGTGGCAAAGCTCAACATTTTGCATGTGACTGTCAGAACCCAACAAATCCATCTTGTCAATATTGCAGATAGTTTGATCATGTGATAGAAGACTGTCCAGTGTTGATTGCCAAGATGCAGGAGAAAAAGACATAAAAACCTACACAGAACATCTAGATGATGAGGGCAGAGCCTCGCAAAGAGGACCATAGTATTAATATTGTAACACATAGTGGTATGGACACAGGAGAAGATAAGGGAAAGCAACCACAAACCAAAGGATGGGTGCATAAGGTTGCTAAAAAGGAAGTTAGGTTTGAAGTCAACTGAGGTAAAGAAAATTTTATGGAAGCCAAGAAGAATTTTTCTGAAGCTTCTACGTCTGGCAGTCAAGGGAAATTAGCTGGGAATAGTGAAGTGCAAGATGTGGATCCTTCGCTGTTAGCCACTTTTCTCAAAACTTGTATAAATCTGTTATGGGATAAGAAGGCAGTAGAAGGGCTCCAAGAGTTGATTGAAAATTGTACAGAACAAATTAAGATTTCTTCAGAAAAACACACTGTAAGGAAGCTGGGTAAACATAAGAAGAGAATAGGGTGTGAGATGAGGCTAACTGCATAGATCGAGGACTATGAAATGGACCAAGTCATCCTAGATTTGGGTTCTGATGTGAATGTACTGCCTATGCAGACATGGGAAAGGATGGGGAGACTTGTGCTACAATGGTCTCCTATACAACTATGCATGGCCAATCAATAGAAGATCATTCCTATCAGGTAACAATGGACATTGAAGGAGCGAGTGCGTTGGTTGACTTTGAGGTAACTGAAATAGTGGATGACAACAATCCTTACCCTACGCTACTAGGAATTGATTGGGCCTTCGACATGGATGCGGTGATTAATCTGAAGAAGTGAAGAATGACATTTGAGAAGAAGATTCTCAGGTTTATTGTGTCATTGGTCCCTACTGAAGGAGTGCACTACACTGAACCGGTCTATGATTATGAAGAAGATGATATCTAGATCATATATGCAAGATAACTGCATGTGATGAAGATTGAATCAATCCCACTATAGGTGGGAGGATTACGTGGGATAGAGACAACTCCTATACCTGAGACTCAGATGAAGATCTCGAACACTGGCATAATCGGTTGCATGAAGTCTATTGGGATCGAGTCCCCTGGGGGTCAATTTTGAGGTTAAAAACCCAAGTTTTGGGGTAGAAGGCCCGAAGTTTTTATAAAGAAATGTAAAGTCTCTGCATTTTGTAGTCGTGGAGCGTGAAGATATCTAGAGTCAAAAAGGGTTTTCTGCCCTTAGTCTAGATAGGTTGTGTCAGTTTCAGAGATTCGCCTATGGCCATCAGTTATAACGAAGTAGAGCATATGCTCTTCAAGGGCCCATGAGGTAATTATTTAAAATCTATAAAAACTTACATTAAGTTGATGTTGTGTGAAAAATGGGTTATGCCATTACCTTCATGTTTGGGACTACATGAAGTGGAAAACCCTTCAGAATTAAAGAAGAATCAAGCTCTGAATATAGTTTTCTATTGGCATCCTCTTCAAGTGACAATGAAGGAACTATTCTAAATACACTGCAAAGTTCTCTGTAGTTGGTATGTCAAGGTCTGCCAAGGATATCTCATCCATC